>JAESUZ010001233.1:0-39123 GCA_017311185.1 Proteles cristata cristata
AAAAGAAAAGAGAGAGCACCCAAATAGACAAAATTATGAATGAAAATGGACTTATTACAACCAACCCTCAGAAATACAAGCAATTATCAGGGAATACTATGAAAAATTATATGCCAATAAATTGGACAACTTAGAAGAAATGGATAAATTCCTAAACACACACTCACTACCAAAATTCACACGGGAAGAAACAGAAAACCTGAACAGACCCATAACGAGTGAAGAAATTGAATCAGTGATCAAAAATCTCCCAACAAATAAGAGCCCTGGACATGATGGCTTCCCTGGGGAATTCTACCAGACATTTAAAACAGAATTAATCCCAATTCTTCTCAAGCTATTCCAAAAAATAGAAATCGAGGAAAACTCCGGACTCATTTTATGAAGCCAGCATCACTCTGATTCCCAAGCCAGACAGAGATCCAGCAACAAAAGAGAACTACAGGCCAATATCCTTGATGAATACGGATGCAAAATTCTCAACAAGATCCTTGCAAATCGAATCCAGCAGCATATAAAAAGAATCATCCACCAAGATCAAGTGGGATTCATTCCTGGGTTACAGGGCTGGTTCAACATTCGCAAATCAATCAATGTGATACATCATATTAATAAAAGAAAACATAAAAACCATATGATCCTGTCAATAGATGCAGAAAAAGCATTTGAAAAAATACAGCATCCCTTCTTAATAAAGACTCTCGAGAAAGTTGGGATAGAAGGAACCTACTTAAACATCATCAAAACCATCTATGAGAAGCCTTCAGCTAACATCCTCCTCAACGGGGAAAAACTGAGAGCGTTCCCCCTGAGATCAGGAACACGACAGGGATGCCCACTCTCACCACTGCTTTTTAACATAGTGCTGGAAGTCCTAGCATCAGCCATCAGACACCAAAAGGAAATCAAAGGCATCAGAATTGGCAAAGAGGAAGTCAAACTTTCACTCTTCGCAGATGACATGATACTCTACATAGAAAACCCGACAGACTCCACCAGAAGCCTACTAGAACTGATCCAAGAATTCAGCCAAGTGGCAGGGTACAAAATCAATGTACAGAAATCGGTTGCATTTTTTATACACCAACAATGAGGCAACCGAAAGAGAAATCAAGAAGCTGATCCCATTCACAATGGCACAAAAAACCATAAAATACCTCAGAATAAACCTAACCAAGGATACAAGAGATCTGTATGATGAAAACTATAGAAAACTTAGGAAGGAAATTGAAGAAGACACAAAGAAATGGAAAAACATTCCATGCTCATGGATCAGAAGAATAAATATAGTTACGATGTCATTACTACTAAGGCACTCTACACATTCAATGAAATTCCAATCAAAATTGCACCAGCATACTTCTCAAAACTAGAACAAACTATCCAAAAATTTGTATGGAACCACAAAAGACCCCGAATAGCCAAAGTAATCCTGAAAAATAAAACCAAAACGGGAGGGATCACCATCCAGACTTTAGCCTCTACTACAAAGCTGTCATCATCAAGACAGTATGGTATTGGCACAAAAACAGACACATAGACCAATGGAACAGAATTGAGAACTCAGAAGTGGACCCCAAAGTATACAGCCAACTAATCTTTGACAAAGCAGGAAAGAATATCCGATGGAAAAAGACAGCCTTTTTAACAGATGGTGTTGGGAGAACTGGACAGCAACATGCAGAAGAATGAAACTAGATCATTTTCTCACACCATGCACACAAATAAACTCAAAATGGATAAAGGACCTGAACGTGAGACAGGAAACCATCAAAACCCTAGAAGAGAAAGCAGGAAACAACCTCCTTGACCTCCACCGCAGCAACTTCTTACTTGACACATCCCCAAAAGCAAGGGAATCAAGAGCAAAAATAAACTGTGGGACCTCCTCAAGATTAAAAGCTTCTGCACAGCCAAGGAAACAACCCAGAAAATTAATAGGCAACCAACGGAATGGGAAAAGATAGTTGCAAATGACATATCAGATAAAGGGTTGATATCCAGAATCTGCAAGGAACTCACCAAACTACACGCCCGAAAAACAAACAACCCAGTGAAGAAATGGGCAGAAGATATGAACAGACACTTCTCCAAAGAGGACGTCCAGATGGCCAACAGACACATGAAGCGATGCTCAGCATCACTCCTCATCAGGGAAATACAAATCAAAACCACACTGAGATACCACCTCACGCCAATCAGAGTGGCTAAAATGAGCACATCAGAGAACTCTAGATGCTGGCGAGGATGTGGAGAAACGGGCACCCTCCTACACTGTTGGTGGGAATGTAAACTGGTACAGCCCCTCTGGAAAACAGTGTGGAGTTTCCTCAGGAAACTAACAATAGAACTCCCCTATGACCCAGCAATAGCACTGCTAGGGATTTACCCAAGGGATACAGAAATGCTGAGGCATAGGAGCACATGTACCCCAATGTTCATAGCAGCACTCTCCACAATAGCTAAAACATGGAAAGAGGCTAAGTGTCCATCAACAGATGAATGGATCAAGAAGATGTGGTTTATCTATACCATGGAATACTACATGGCAATGAGAAACAATGAAAGCTGGCCATGTGTAGAAACATGGATGGACCTTGAGGGTGTTATGCTGAGCGAAATAAGTCAGGCAGAGAAGGACAAATATCATATGTGTGCACATATAGGAGGATTAGGAGGAACTTAACAGAGGACCAAGGGGGAGAAGAAGGGCGGAAATGGTGGGGGAAAGGGAGAGAGGCAAACCATGAGAGACTCTTGAATGCTGACAAAAACTGAGGACTGGTGGATGTGGGGGGAGGAGGGATGGGCATGGAGGAGGGCACTTGTGGGGATGAGCACTGGGTGTTATGTGGAAACTAATTTGACAATAAACTATTTGTAAAAAATAAAAAAATAAAAAATAAAAAAAAAAAATGACCCATCTGGGGTTCTATGTCCTGCGAGAGACACTCTTGGTGTTTAAGCGCTATTTGCCTGACTCTGCTCCGTACCATGCTGCTCTCATTCTTTGAAAAGATTGCGGATAAAGGGGAAAAGTCAATGAAGGACCATGCAATCATAAAACAGTCCTCTATTGCTGCAAATTTACTCTAACCCACCTCTCCACCTCTCAGAAAACAGTCTAATGAGCAGTCATGGAAATGAAAAAGAATCACAAGATCCACTAATGTAGAAGCACGGGGTCCCTGGCATACATAAAACTGTATAACTAACTAGTTACCATTACTAAGTGTTACTAACTCATTGAGACCTTCATGGACAATTTTATATATGTATCTACACACATATACAAATCATGTTTTAGTCTTACAGTCATCTAAGTGGTAGGGTTCAGTTATTGTTTCAGTGTTACAGTGAAAGAGACAGAATTGGAGAGGATTAAATGCTTTGCCTAAGGTCACACAGCCAGTGGTAGTCAGGAGTCAAAGTCAGTTCTGTCTGATTTCACATCTGGTAAGCTCCAACTGCGTATCAGTTCTGCACTTGATATTTCATACCTTCTACAAATTCACTCTTGGACTCAGAGAAAGCCTGAGACTGACCAGTTATGGTGTGTATCTAAATCCAAGGCTGTCAGCCCCTGTAATGGCCCAGCTCCAAACTCTTGGTGTAGGGCAAGTCATCCTGCCCCACACAAGCAGCCAGCTGGCCCCAGTTATGGTTTAGGTGGCTAAGCAATTCCTACTGGTATTTTCTCTCTGAATCTTACTTTTTTTTTCCGGGTTGGGCCACTTGGTTAAGCACCTTCTGCTTTAGAAATCTTCAAGGCACTTGAAAAGATAAAGTTTTTATATCTGCAGGAGACCCCTGTCACATTTAGAGAAACCATTAAGTATTGGTCTCACCCTTGAACCATCTGGCCTTGCTTGCTTCCTCCAGCTCTCAGCTCTTCCTTCCCCCATGCTACCATAATCATTCCCTAATCCACACTTGGTTCAGGAGAAAGTCAGAATTTTACAAATAGTTTCATGTCATGGTCATGCTTTGAACTACATAACCCCTTGGGCAAACTATGAGTTTATAAAATTTAGCTTTTATAGAAAGCAGTTGTTTTATGGCCAGCCAAGTCATGATACTGTCAACTCATCTCATACCAGGGTGACCTCATCCTCCATTGTGGGCCTGAGATGCTAATCAAAGAAAGACCTGGGTTTGGGAAGGTCCAGACAGTGAAAGCAATGCCATGAAAAGACAACTTTGTGTTCTTTCATGGGGTGGTGGAGAGGACTTAGGGTGCAATAAATGAGGAAGCATATACTTCTGGACTCAGCTGCAGGCATTTTGGGTGTTCATATGGCTATGTGAGCTTGTCTGGATGGCACTGTGATGGTCTGTCCAGCTCCATGCCCTTCTAAGGCCACCTAACCCCACTGATAGGTTTTTCTACCTCCATTTCTACAGAACTTGGACTCTGGGATTCATTCTATTCTGAATCAGGAGGAAATATAGGACATCTCCATCCATGCCTCACCATCTGAGGCTCAAGTAAGTAGTGTCTGGTCCTGCTCTGATTTCATAATTCCAGTTCCAGTAACCAGACTCTTGTCCTTTCTCTTATTTACAGGTATCTGCCACATACCCAGTTCTTGTGATTGAGCTCCTGTCTTATTCACTCAGTATCTGAGACCCTGTAGTTATCCAAATTCTTCCAGCACTGGGGTGAGAGAGGGATTCCTTGTCAATCCCTCCAATCCCTACCCAAGCTGGGTCCTTTCTGACTATTAGAGTACTTTTATAAAAAATATTTTTAAGTAAACTCTATACCCAGTGTGGGGCTCAAAGTGATGACCTCAAGATCAAGAGTCACAAGATCTACCCACTGAACCAGCCAGGTGCTCCTGGAGTATTTTTAAATTTACAGATTTCAATTTTGGATGTTGTCAATTTATTCCCTATAGGAAAGATTAATAAATCAGTACTCAGTTATGCTAAATGAATAAGCTCTAGAGATCTACTGCACAGTATAGTGCCTATGGTTAATAATACCATACTGTATACTAAAAATTTGGCTAAGAGAATAGTTCTTATGTTAAGTATTCTTATGAAAAATAATAGTAATAATAATAAAAAATAAAGAGGATGAGAGGAAACCTTTGTAGGTGATGGATATGTTTATGGCATGGATTTTGGTGATGGTTCCATGAGTATATATTTATTTCAAAACACATCATGTTCAGCTTTTTGTATGTCATTATGCCTCAATAAAGTAGTTCATAAAATCATCCCTTATTCATCTCTGTTTTCTCTTCTTTTTTTTTTTTTTAAATGTTTTTTATTTATTTCTAGGAGAGAGAAAGACAGTGTGAGCAGGGGAGGGTCAGAGAGAGAGGGAGTCACAGACCGAAACAGGCTCCAGGCTCTGAGCTGGCAGTCAGCACAGAGCCCGACCGGCTCGAACCCACGAACCGTGAGATCATGACCTAAGCGAAAGTCGGACGCTTAACCGACTAAGCCACCCAGGCGCCCCAGTCTGTTTTCTCTTCTATCACCTCTTTATTTTTGTTAGTAATGTTAACATTTCTACTTTGTTTGGATTTCTAACCTATTGGTAATGTGTCCCTGCCACCTGCAACTGCACTTTCTTGACACAAGCTCACTATCTAGACCCTCATCTAAATTCTACTGCCAAGTTCCCTAGATGCTATCTCTGCACCCTGCAGAGGCACCTATATCTGCCTGCTGCTAGACTCCCTGGTCCTGACACTAACCTACAAGCTAGTCCTCTCTGGGCCTGTTGTTGAAACCTCCTCTTGCCACTGACTCTGCTCCCCTTGGTTGTGTCTTTCCTTAAGTTATGGTCTGAGTCAGTTCTGGCCTCACCATCTCCATTCAACAGTAGGTTCTGGGCAGGTTTCTTCACTCTGGCCCTCACATTCTGCTCTGAGATGATGTGACATTTGAACCTCCCTAAGCTTTAGGCTGCCCTGAACCGTATGTGCAGTGCAACTACTATCCAGACTCCCTTGAAATGAACTTTTACCAATAAATTAAACTAGAGGATGTCCTTCAGTATATGAACAGATACAGATGTGGGGTGTGTGTGTGTGTGTGTGTGTGTGTGTGGAATACTATTCAGCCATTAAAAAGAATGAAATCTTGGGGCGCCTGGGTGGCTCAGTTGGTTAAGCGTCTGACTTCAACTCAGGTCATCGTCCCACAACTCCTGAGTTCAAGCCCCACATCAGTCTCTGTGCTGACAGCTCAGACCCTGGCACCTGCTTCAGATTCTGTGTCTTCTCTGTCTGCCTTTCCCCTACTCATGCTCTGTCTCTCTCTTTCTCTCTCAAAAATAAATAAGCATTTAAAAAAAGAATGAAATCTTACCCTTTATGACAACATAAAGGATGGACCTACAGGGTCAAAGAAGTCAAAGAAGCCAGACAGAAAAAGACAAATACCATATGATTTTACTTACATGTGGAATCTAGAAAAGAAGAAGAAACAAAAAAAACAGAAACAGGCTCATAAATACAGAGAACAAATTGGTGTTGCCAGTGGGGAGGAGGCAATGGGTATGGATGAAATAGGTGAATGGGATTAAGAGGTACAAACTTCCAGTTATTTTTTAAAATAAATAAGCCATGGGGATAAAAAGCACAGGATGGAGAAAATAGTCAATAATATTGTAGTAATTTTGTAAAGTGACAGGTGGTAACTATACTTATCATCATGAGCATTTTGACTCACTATCTTGTACACATGAAACTAATATAATATTGTATGTCAACTATACTTTAAAAAAAAAAAAAAACCAAAAGAAATAACATGCAGTCAAAAGACCTGAAGTCTAATGGTTTATAGAATAAACCTAGATCTAATCACAGATTGGATTAAATGACAGTGTATGAAGTCATTTGGATACTTTTTTATCCTCCACTCCCTCTCCCAAATCCGTTTTCAAGGGTCATTTTGTTTTGTTCCAAAGATTTTCTACTTCCTGCAGAAGAGGGGTTCAACCCAAGTCACAAACCCCTCTAGTCTTCAAAAGCCCTCTAGAGGCACCTGGGTGACTCAGTTGGTTAAACATTGGACTCTTGGTTTCCGCTCATGGTTTGTGAGTTCAAGTTCCACATCAGGCTATGGAGCCTGATTGGGATTCTCTCTGTCTCCCTCTCCCTCTGTCCCTCCCCTGCTTGTGCTCTCTCTCTCTCTTTCTCTCTCAAAATAAATAAATAAACTTAAAAAAAAAACCCTCTCTCCTATTATCTCTTCCAGGAAGCATATCTGTATTTAGTTTCTTAACCTCCGCAGCACTTAAAATCTATACTACACAATTTAATACTTAATTCATCAAACTCTTAACCTCTGTTGCTTCATGTAAGCTAGTTTATGCTCCACAATAATGCCATAAATATCCTTCTTGACCTCCCTCAGGACACTTAGCATTAGCCTGAGCCTGTAATTGGGGCTCAGCAAAGACATGCTGGAGATACTTGTTCTAGAAACAAAATCAGGGGTTTCCATTATTTTTTGCATAACTGGCTAGAAAATAGAGTGCTCAGACACAGCCATAAAAAAAAAAAAACACAACCCAGCATCCTGGGGAGCAGCTACCAAAGACATCACATGTATTCACAGGTCATTGAACCACAGAGTGTCAGAGCTGAAAGGAATCTTAATCATTTACTCCCAAACATTTAAACGGGGGTATGTATACTTCTAAGGGTCCATGGCAGTGTGCCAGTGGGTCCACAAAGCCACAGGATAAATGGCATTCTCCCTTAGAGTGTCAATTTTACTAGAATGTAAGAAATTTAAAATATTTCTATATTAAAATAAATATGATATCATAGAGAAAAATGCAAACTTTGCATGCATTTTTAAGATAAAACATGAGACCTCAAAGACCTTTCAAGCTTGAAGTAGGCTACTTTGGGTTATTCCATTCAACCCTCTCCCCTACCCATGCTGGAGATTTCATTTCCCCTCTCCTTTGTCCTTAGGGCTACTTCGGTTAAAAAGTAAAAGTTTGAGGAGACTGATCTAGTCCAGCCCCCTCTTTTCACAATTAGGAAAATTGAGGTCTACAGATGAGAAATAATTTGGCCAAAGCCCAAGATAGTAAGTTAAGCAAGAGCTAGGACCGCAATATACCCCCATCAGAATGTACATTTTTTCCTAGTGACTTGCTCCAGTAGTTACTGACTGTGAACTACACTTCTCACTACTTCTTGCTACCTCTGTTCTGCCCCCATGTACCATTCAGCATTTTTTCTACTTTGCCAAGGGTTATACAACCTATCCTTAGGGAAGCCCGTGGCACCAGCAGTTCTGAGAGCAGGTCAGAAACTTCAGACTCTTTCCGTAGCTTCAAACACAGTAAATGATGCAGAATTTCCCAGAAATCAGAGTGTAACTCTGATGAGATTTAAACCCCTCACAGAAACGGAATAAAGTTCCCAGTTTTCGAGAGAGAGGAAGGAAAGCAAGGAGGCAGAAAGTAAAGAGCTGATCTTAAGATCCTGCTTTTTCCCTACATTTATGTGAGAAAGAGATGCTAAAAGGCTACCTCAGCAAGGCTCCAAGGAAACTGGGACTTCAGAGAAGCCTGCCAAGTGGCTTCCCTATCTCATGAGGTAAATCTTTCATCAGGTTGTGTGATTAAAATAATCATCTCAGGTTAAAAAAAAAGGAGTGACTTTGGATTCAAATGAACTTAGCTTCACAACCATCATATATATTCCTTGGGCAAATAAGTAGGAACTGCCTATAGATTCACATACTTTCATCCACTTATTCACACCTTAAACACACAACTCTTGCTCTTACATAGACATATGCAAATTCTTCTGCACAGTGTCACAAACACAAATCTAAGAACACATTTGTGCTGGGAAAACCAATACAATCATAGTTTCTGCCCACACTTCTCCCCCAACACCGAGCTCTGAACCACCACTGATATTCACATTCACCATCACACATACCAGGTTGAGAAGTGACCCAGGTTGCCAAGGGTTAGAGCCACTTCCACGGTGTCCCATTCCTCTCAAAGAACTAACAGATCATTTCACAAAGATGTCATCACCTGCCAACTAATGGCAAGTTACAGCCAGAATAAATGGTTCATTACCCACCTCTGTTTCAGGTAGGCCCATGGGAGAATAACAGCAGACACAAAGGAGACTTGAGACGACTCTCACTGCAGGAGACAAGTAACATGGGGGCTGTTCCAGGCAAAGACATTTCCTTTCTTCTTTGGACCCTAGAGTTGGGGTGGGGAAATCAGACTGTAGTCTGACTTATTGCAGACTTCTCAAACTCAGCTGTAAGTCACCTAAGGGGAAGAAAGACTGATCTTTTAGCCTGGGTTTTCCTTGTCTAGAAGAAGATTGGGTCACATCATAACACTGTCTCTTTTGAACAAGGTCCCAACACTTTTCAGAGTAGTGTAGTGACTAACAGCATGAACTCTGAAGCCACTCTCCAGGGTCTGAATTTCAGCCCCAGATGACCTTAAGGCAAGTTACTTAATTTTTCTAGCCCTCAGTTTTGCCATCTGTTAAAAATTGGAATAATAATAGCATCTACCTAGTGGTAGTGTGATGTAAATATGAGGTACTTTTAAATATTTAAACTTTAAATAAATAAAATAAATTTAAATATTTAAACTTTTTAAATTTATTTAAACTTTTAAATAAGCAGGCACTTAGAATGCTCAATATATGGAATTTACAAAGAGCAATTTCCTCTTTTTCTTGGACCACTACTTTCACATTATCTGCCTGCCCACAGAGAAGTGACAGTTTGGTTACCTCATTTCAGAGACAGGCCTCTAAAACCCAAAGAGAACAAGACTGGCCCAATATCACAGAGAAAGAATAATAGAATTGGAACTGATTGCTTTGGATTTACTCAGCCGGTGTTCTCACCTCTCCTTGAGGAAAAAATGAACATGGCTTGAGGAAACCTGGGGAGGAAATATGACTAGGGCCAAGCAGGATGTAAATAATACTAGTAACAATGACCACTTAATATGTGCCAGGCACAGTTTGAAGGACATTCTGTGTATTATTTCATTTAAACTTCACAGCAACCCTATGAGGTCATGACTATCATCATCATCATCATCACCATCATCATCATCATCCAGAAGGAAGAAACTGAGGCTTCAACTCCTAGAATGGTTTTAAGCTGGGATTTGAATCTAGGCAGTCTGACACCAGAGATGAAGTATGCAACTGCTGCACTATACTGCTGTCCAAAGGACAAAGGAGCAACATAAGTTATTTTTTTAATTTTTAAATGTGTATTTAGTTTTGAGAGAGATAGAGAAAAGAGAAGAGAGAGAGAGAAGACAGAAAACTCAAGGCAGGCTCTCTGCTGACATCTGAGAGCCCGATGTAGGGCTTGAACTCACGAACTGCAAGATCATGACCTGAGCTGAAGTTTGAAACTCAACTGACTGAGCCACTTGGGCACCCCTAAGTTCTTTTTGAAGTAAATACATTGAGGCAGTATAATGTTAGGGTTAGGTCCTAACTTAGAAATCAACAGTTTAAGTGCAACCTCTGCTACTAATTATTGAATATCTTTGGGCCTCAGCTTCCTTGGCTGTCAAATGGAAATTAAACTATTTCTTAGAGCTGTGATAAACCTTAGGGAGGTAATGCATGTAAAGCACCCAGGGCAATGCTTAACCCAAGGTAAATATTCAGTAAATAGAAGCAATTGATATTATTAACTATGTTCCTTGCAGGATTTGCCTAGCAATACAGCTCCCCATGCCCCTTCTCAAGGAAAATAAATTAGAAAGGAGAAAACACTTAAAGTTGTAGAGAAAATTAAGAACAGGGCCAAGCAACAATTCCAGATACCCCTTCCCACCTCCTGGGTGTGTGGGGGGCTGGGGTGGGAGGGAGGTGAGTACTAGCCTTATTAACATCACCATCTCCTTCTTCAAGGAACAGATCCCAGCAGGCTTCCCCCAGCTCTGGTCACTTATAGCCTGAGTGAGAATGCTGTTTTTTCTTAAAGAGTTTTTTTTTTCCTGTCCTTTTTAAGTAGGTTGCTTTATTTTTCATATCAACCCTATGAGATATCGGAAAAGGAGGATGGAATGTCAGATGTGTTGAGTGTCTTCTATGTGCCAGACAGAATGCTGGACACTTTCCATCAGTGATTTCATTTCATCCTGACAATACCACTGTGAAGTTATCCTCACTTTAAAAGTGTTGTCCTGAATCCAGTGAAGGTTGCTTCTTTTCTTATGTACATTTTCCTTTTATCCCACATATCCAGCACAGCCCTGGCCAGAGGTTGTGTCCTCTTGAGGATTTTCTATAAACCAAAATATTCTGAAATCTCTCTGTCCTCAACACACTGATCTTTGGTTATCCCAAAGCTCATAAATTGAGAGTAATTTGTCCCCAGTGGATCTGAGATCAAATTATGATTCTGCTTATTAGCTGTATGATTCTGTGCTAGTCACCTAACGTCACCTCTAAAATAGAGATTCAGCACCTCTTACTCCAAAAGGTTGTGAAAATTATGTAACTTTCATAAAAGTGCTGCCAATCGGGACACTTCATGGAAACATTGTTTTAAACAGAATAGCAATAGAATGTCTAGAGGGCATATAGAATAGAAGGGCAATAGAATGCCTATATCCCTGACCTTCTATCAGGTAGGACTCCAGATATGCAACTGTGGTTGGTGACTTTGAGACTATTGAGGGGACAAAGAATGCAGAAATTCCCTGAAGTGATTGTTGAGGAAATGGCCTTTCACCATTATCAACATGTGATTTATATCATCATTGAGACATCTAAATCCTTTACAATCACATACCGTTCAAAGTTTCACCTGTATTGTTTCATGTGACATTCACTAAAACTCCCAGGAATTAGTCTTTATCATTTAAATTGTCCCACTTGCTTTGTTACTTGTTTCCCCTACCTGGAAGTGGCCCATCTGAATTTGCAAAAGCCTTCCCATCTTCCCTTCAAGGCCCATCCATTATGAAGGCCATACTTTGGCCAAGAATCCAGCCCTAAACTCCCAATATCAGTCTTCTTTCTGCTTTCTGAATTCACACAGGACTGTACCTTACACTACCCTGTATTCTAGTCATTTATATACGTGTCTTAACCTCTGCCCCTCTGCCCTACCTTCTCACTAAATCCACAAACTCTTCAAAGGGAAGAATGAAGAAGGAAGGAATGATTTATTTGTTTTATGTCAGCCGCGCTTTAAAAAGCTATTTATGGGGCGCCTGGGTGGCTTAGTCGGTTAAGCGTCCGACTTTCGCTTAGGTCATGATCTCGCGGTTCGTGGGTTCGAGCCCCGCGTCAGGCTCTGTGCTGACTGCCAGCTCAGAGCCTGGAGCCTGTTCAGAGTCTGTGTCTCCCTCTCTCTCTGACCCTCCCCTGCTCACGTTGTCTCTCTTTCTCTCTCCTAGAAATAAAAATATTTTTAAAAATAAAAAGCTTTTTATTATGAAAGATTTCACGTGTGTTTATATATAAAATAAAGGGAATTTATAATGAACACCCATGTACCCATCACCCAGCTTCAACAATTATTGCATCTATACCTCCACTCCTTCTGCCTTCTCACTCTGGGTTAAAGTAAATCCCAGATAGCCCGTCATTTCACCCATAAATACTCCAATAGGGACACCATCTTTTGCATTTCTGTGTCCCTTACAACAGAAAGATCATTTTCATCTGTTATCTTCACTACTGGGAGCACATCAGAAGATAATTTCTGAGCACCTACTATGTGCCAGACCTTGTGCTTGGCTCAGGAGGTTCTGTCTGAGCAAAGAGGGCACACCAGAACCTAGCCACGATGTTCCAAAACAAGAATTGCTACAGTTCCAGACAGTGAACATGAGGTGCACGTGGAGCCCAGGATCAGGAATCAAACTGCACTAACTGAATTGAATGGAATTGGTTTTCTCTCAGGGAGACCGAGAGTTCTAACTGTCCATGGGACATGGGTTCTCCAGTAGGAGGCGCTGCAAAGGCGGACGTGCGTTGGAGGTCTCCTGCGGGGAACTGGGAAGACAGCTAGAGCCCGCTGAGGGTGCAAACTGCAAGCAACAATGCAGTTTAATAGACCAGCAGAACGCTGAGCGTCAGGGCCCAAGTCGGGCATCAGGGTTCAGGTGTGGGGCAGGGACACGGGGCGCTGGACAGGTTGGGCACCTGCTCCCCAGGTCTTCTCCATGTGGCCGGTTGCCGTTGACTGCTGCCAGTTCCTGCTCCAACTGTCTCTCTTCCTGATAGAATATCTCTGAACAGGGAACAGCACAGAGCAAGGAAACACCTGTTTCCAACAAGAAAAGAGGTGGGGGAAAGCCCCCACCAGGCTTCCAATGGCCTCTCATCGGGTTTTCTCTTGAGAGCCTTGTAAAAGAGCTCCCAGAAAGCCAATGCAGATCATTTTTCAAAAAGATCACTTTCTATTTCTTACTCCCCCTACTTTTCCTAAACTGTAAACGTCCCTTTAAAAAAAAAGTCTTCTTTCCTCCATGGGGTTTCCTGCTCCTCCCAGACCCCTTAAAGACCCTGGCTTGGTGCCCGCAGGGACCGCTACTACCCCCATTCCCAAATTTTGCAAGTTCACTCGCTTCCGTGTTTTTCACTTCCTCAGCCCCCGCCTACCTACAGGTGGGGAGTGGGACTGGGGATGGGCAACAGAACAAAGAAACCAGGGAACCCCTGTCCCAGGCCAGGCGCCCATTCTGCAGTTTTCGACCAGCCAATGAACAAGAAGGGGTAAGGAACGCATGAACCCCCAGCGCGGGTCTCAAGCCACTTTCCAAAGGCGAGAGACCAGAGGACGCGTGGGAGGTGGGAAATGCCCCCACGTAGCTGACAGATCTCCACGCCACAGGCCTGAGTGGTCGTGGGCGCCAACAGCCTCAACGCACTGGGCTCCGTTATTTCATCAGCAGTTTCAGAAAAACCTGCCAAAAGCAGTTATGCCTCACTGCAATGTGTAGCTTTTTCCTGCCCTTTTTTTTTTCATAATAAAAGAGGGAGTGAAGCTTGCTAGCTCTCTCCTCCCTCACCCCCTCCCTTCCAAAAGAGCCAAATGGATACAAGGGGGGGGGGGAACCCACACACCAATCTCCGAGGGGATGCCAGTGAGGTGTGGCTTGTATTTAAATATCCAATATATCAATGTAAGGGGAGTGGGTATGTATATAAAGTGCCGTTTGCATCTGATAGCTCGACGAAGCCAGCTATGAGAGGCCTAGGGAGATGGATGCGTAGGGGAAGCGCCACTTTGACTGAGAGCAAGGTCAGGAGCTCGTTGCCCCGCCGCTGAGAAGTTCCTTGGACGCGAACAGACGTCGACTGCAGCTAGGCAGAGCGCAGAACGAGTGAGGGAGCGAACGAGCGCTGCCGAGTCGCCAGCGCTCGGTGAGGGAAGAGGTAGTTCGCGCCCCGCGGCCCCAGCTCGGCCCAGCGCACCTCACCATGGCGGAGGTGGGGGGGGTCTTCGCCTCCTTGGACTGGGATCTGCACGGCTTCTCCTCGTCTCTAGGGAACGTGCCCTTAGCTGACTCCCCGGGTTTCCTGAACGAGCGCCTAGGCCAGATCGAGGGGAAGCTGCAGCGCGGCTCGCCCACAGACTTCGCCCACCTGAAGGGGATCCTGAGGCGCCGCCAGCTGTACTGCCGTACCGGCTTCCACTTGGAGATCTTCCCCAATGGCACCGTGCACGGCACCCGCCACGACCACAGCCGTTTCGGTGAGGACGCGGCCGGGAGGGACGGGAAGCGAGGGGACGGCTCTCTGGGGAGCCGACCGCTCGGGTCTCTGGTTTAGGACCCGCCGGCCGCCCCTAGGCCGGTGCCGTCAGGGTCCGTCGAGGCAGAAGACCGCCAGGGACGCGGGGCAGGCGGGATCGAATGGTGTAAACTTGAGCAGCGTGGTGTCAGGGCGCCTGGCACCCTCAGACGCTCTAGGAAGAAGGCGGGGGCGCCTTGAGGTGCGGCCTCTCTCTTCCCCCACTCCACCCTTCTTCCCTCCCCCATAGCGAGGGGATCATTCTGACAACGCTGAGTTTAGGATGAAAGCAGGTGGAGCTGGAGGAGGGTAGGAGCACCAGCAGAGGCCAGGGACCGTGGCTGTAGCGCGGGGTAGAGCCTCGAGCGCAGCAGGGTTGTCGCGGCCGGCTGTCTGGAGCTGAAGCCTTCGCGGGCTATGGACGTGGTGGGTGGGCGGTCCGTGCCAGAGTGGCTTGTGGCTGACAGGGACTCAGCAGCCATGGCACCTGCCTGCCTCTGCCTTGTTCTGACTGCGGTGGAGGCCAATTCCGGGAGCAAGACATGAACTGGGTGTTGGAGAAACTGGGAACCCTCCCTCTGTCCACTGTGTAAGGGCACAGCCCTAGGTCAGCTTTTGCCTAGATATACCTCTGGACTCCTTGCCTCACAGGGAGGAAATGGTCCTCGGCCCAGTCCTGGGCTCATCCTCAGCCCCAGAAACGGGTGTCTCCTGGGCCCAGGACAGGAAATGTACAACCTCCATCCAGGATTTTCTCTGCCCAACACCCCACAGATTGTTTAAAGGGAACAGATGCCTGTCTGACATACAAAACATAATTAGTATAAACCTTGATGTGGGATGGAGATCATTAGGTTTCGAGATAAATGTGTTCATTCCTCAGTAATCTGGCCATTTTTTATTTTCAATTTCCTATTCTCTATTAAACCGTAATTCAGGTGCTGTGACAGCTACCTTTACTTGGGACCCCCAACCCCCAGTGCCCTATAGAACCTATGGCCCAAGGATGCCTTCTGTTCCTAAGCCAGCAAGAGGCTTTGCCTACCCTCAGGCATGATACCTATTCCCTTGTTTATCCTACCGGCCCCCATTCTCCCCAAACCTTCCCATACTCTTATTCCCCTGCCTTGCTAGAGCTGCATCTGGAGTGCACAGCAAAAGGAGAGAGGGTAGGCACAGAGGCCAGTTTCTGGGCAAGGCCAAGTCTAGCAAAAAACTTGGGGTTGGGGTTGGTCTTCCTTGCTGAAAGCAAGGAGGAACCCTAATGAGATCTATGTCATCTTGGAAAAAAGGCACTCACAGAGCTGGAGTAAAGTGGGTTGTGTGTGGGGCGGGAGTAATGGAGGGATGCAGGTGCCTGTATAAACTTGCAACAGGTCCTCAAAAGGGTGATAGGTGGGGTCAGGGAAGAGGGAGTATTAACTTGGCTCCTTTCCCTTCCATCACTTGTGACTTTGCAGTTCCCTTTTGTTCCTCTTTAGAAGGAATGAGACTCCTACTCTGGCGTCAGAACCTCCCAAAGCCTCCCAGAAATGGCCTAAAGATATTAGGGTAGCCCATTCTTGATATATAAAAAGAGAAATAATGAAATGATGGAGAAATGTAGGGTGGGGGGCAACAGAGGTGGAGAAACTGTGACCTTGGCTTTCAGCAGCTAGTGTTTGTCTGACTCTGTGCCTAAGCTGAGCCCAATAACCTACAAGGTCAACATAAATTAGTAATAGGCTCTTGGGATAAGTGGTCTTTAATTACCTCCCTAAGGACACATCTTGATTTCTTTTCATCTCTCAGGCCTGTTAAGCGTAAGTTTCTGGAGAAACCAAAGGAAATAAAACTGGCAGGAGGAAGGGATGTTTTCATTGCTGCTTAACTGGCTGCTTCATTTTTGGTTTTGCCTTTTAAAATAACACTGCCTGAGACCACCTCTGCACCACCTTTTCCCTTTCCTCCTTCCCTGGCTTCCTGGCAGTTCCATGTATTTCCTGTAAAGGAAATGATAACTAGTCAAAGCTGTCTCTTTGTAACCTCCGCTGCCAATTTTCAAACACACATTTACTCTTTCTCAGTTTAGCTTTTGGCAAAGAAAGAAGTGGCGTTTGAGTTTGCTCAGTCTCCTCCCTCCACATTTGAGTTAATCAGCCAGGGTATTCAATAAATCGAAACTTTAACATTCCATAAGTGCTTTAGCAGTCAACATTCCAGCAGGGTAAAGTAGGCCAGACTTAAGATATAAAATATTATAGATTTCTGCTTGGGGGGAGGAGGTAGTCTCCAAAGGCTATGTAAAGTAAATAGCTATTTGTTGTAATTGGAGAGCAGGGCCCCCAAGGATTACCCTGGAATCCATGTGTTCAGAATGAGTCAGGCTGAGCCCAAGAGCAGCCACGACTCCAAATAATAACCTGTTGGCATAGCCTATAGGCCCCCCTCCCCCACTCCATTCTGCAATCAGTAGTCAAGAGTATTTCAATCTCTGCTTGTTTGGTGGCACTTACATGAGGTTCACAGGGATACTGAAATTCCTGAGGGACACCTGTGGACTGGCAGAGCAGAGCTTGGGAGCCAGACTGGAGGAGAGACCTCCCACCAGGTGTGATAGAGCAGGCTAATGCAGCTGGTTCAGTTTTTGAGCAATCTGGTTCTTATTTGTCAAGATGTCAAAGCAGCACTGTCTTGGCCCTGAAGGTCTGAAAGGATGGCTGAGGGAGCTCAGGCAAATCATGGAACCAGATTCAATGACACATTAGCCAACCATCTAGTAGGTTCTGAAGTGGTGAAGCTCAGGACAGATCTGTTTTAACTGAGGCCATGGGGGAAAATATGTAAGAAGAGCCTGGAAATTATCAAGAAAAGGCCAGAGGCTGAGATGGTCAGGTCAAGATGAGGCAGAGTAGAGGGAGGTACTGGACCTTGAAGGGGGTGAGAGTACTGAAGACAAACATTGCCTACTTAATACTTCGCCTCAACACTTTGCTGTTAACACCCCTCTCCAAATGTAACTGGGAAAATGTGAAAATGGCTTGTTTTTTTCTCTCCCTTCATGCTGGCTGGGATTCAAGAGGTTTAGGAATATCTGTTCCATCATCATGTGCCACTGGGTTCCCATAGTTTTAATCCAGCTAATAGGAAAATTGGCAATGAAAATGATGCCCAAAGACAGCTGGGCAGGGATGATTCCAGCTGTTGGAGACCCCTGTTACTGGACAGAACCCAAGTGACTTCCTGTATGATCTGTCCTTTGGCATTAGGGTTAACAGAGTTGGAGAAAAACTGGTGACTCAAATGGCCACGCCTCTTGGGTTTCATGATTTGTTCTCACACCAGGTCTTGGACAGTGAGATCACAAGCTGCCCTCTGCTACTTAATGAGCTCAGGGTGGTCAGAAACATGAGATACTTAGAGAATGAGGGAACTAAGACTCAGAAGTAATCTGTCTAAGCAAAGCAAATAACTGAAGGCTCCAGCAGGTTGGTATCCCTCAAAGTTTAGCACACAGAACTGAATCATGACCTGGTTTCTTGTTTCCTTACCATACTGGCCACTCTCCTTTGAACACACTCCTGTTTTTCCATAGACCTCTTTAAACACAGCAGAACTAAAAACAGTACACTCAGTGTCGTCTACGGCAGAACAGAGCGGGGCTGTCTCATCTTTAATGCCAGTCACTAGACCTCTATCAGTGCAACCTTAGATCACACTAGCTTTTTCTTTTTCACATTAGCTTTTTGATAAATTTTAATTTTTACATGACTAGTCTTACATTATCTTTTTACATTATTATGAACTAATACATATTAGTTTTACATTATCATGAATTACGCATACTGATCTTATTACCTTGTTCAGTCAAATCTCTTAGCCATTGTTGTATAAGTTTTGCTAAGCCACATGTCCCCATTCCAAAGGTGGACTGACTTGTATTTAATGAAAATGCATAGAAACACAAAAGAATATAACATGTTTTCAAGAAAATATACCTGATAGCCTGAAGTATGGAGGGGGGTGGAAGCAGAGTATGGAAATAAAAAGAAATAGATAAATTTCTTTATAGAAAGAAATATAAATAAAAAGAAATAGAAAAGGCCCTTTCATGGACTAATTATGATAATAGGCAATAAGGTAAGGAGTATGATTAACTCAACTGCTGCACTTGTGGCTCACCATCCCCCAACAAAACCCCAAACACAAAACACCTTGAGTAATCAGTTTGAGGACCAAAGTGCAGGACTTTACATTTATTCTAATTAATGCTTGTTTTGTTGGAGTCAGTGCATTTTTCCATCCCCTTGAAATCTCTTCATATTTTGATTGTGTCACCTTCTCGGCTATACATCTTCTGGAAATAGGGTAAGCAGTTTCCCTATGTCCTCTTACAAGTCATGTATTAAAATGTTAAACAAGGCAGAACCAAAATCAGACACTTGTGCAATGCAACTAAAGGTTTTAATCCATTAAATCGCTTCCTCCTTAACCCTTCTTGACACCAGCTATTTGCCCTTCTCCTCCAATTATCTTGTGTCAGTGTCTTTTCCCAAAACTCCTTTCTTGTTCTGTAAGAGTTAGTAACAACCTAATTGATAATAAAATGTAAAGGATTTCAAAATTAGTGTGCCTGGGGGACTCAGTTGGTTGAGCATCTGACTCTTGATTTTGGCTCAGGTCATGATCCCAGGGTTGTGGGATGGAGCCCCACATGAGGCTCCATGCTGAGTGTGGAGCCTGCTTAATATTCTGTCTGTCTGTCTGTCTGTCTGTCTGTCTGTCTGTCTCTCTCTCTCTCTCTCTCTCTCTCTGTGTTGGCAGTCAAGGCTACACTCTGGATGTTCTATACAACAGCAGCAGAACTTTTTACATTCTTCAAATAGATCCAACATGTGCCCTAAAGCTGCAACAGCTGCACACCCATCCAGCAATCCAAATCACTGGGACTTTTCAGGATACTTCCCACTGGAGTCTTGAATCTGATTTCAAAATTAACCACTTAATTTTTAAAGTAATCTTTAAGGAATCATTTCCACCTCCTATGTAGATTACATAGGATATTATTACCCTTAAGAATTGCATTTTTGGATAAGAAAAACAGCCAGAATGAGCTCATTTCATACCTTTGGATGTCTCTATGAGTAAATCATATAACATTTTGGTCTGTACTTTGAAAAATATGGTTAGAGACAGAAACCTCAAAGAGGAATCTAGTTGACGATTATGTTTGTATCTATAGAACAACAGATTGTGCTATCTTCGGACAAGATTTTAAAGTCTTCACCATCATCAGGATTTCAGTTCTGGGTCCCTTTTCCCTCTTAGAAGTTGATTTCTTTTTTCCTCCTACTGCTGCTGGGTAAATGAAAACATCTTCAAATCCTCACCTCTAATCTTGTCAGCTAGAAGGATGTTTCTGAATGTCTTCCAAACTTTCCCCTTAAAGTTGCAATATCTCAAATCAGTATCAAGTCAGTACTACCTGCCAACTCTTGGCCATGGATAAACTTAAAATTCTAAAGAGAGAAGGATAAAATGGCAGACTTGTCAGCCTGGGGCTGCACTGGCTAAGAGCATTTTATAGGAGAAGGCTCTCACCAGGCCATATTTTGCCTTCTGCCATAGGCAACAAAAACAGACTTAGTGAGTAGCCTGTGTGGCCTTTGTTAGAGTCAAGTACAGGCAGTTGACAGCCTCATGTGGCTTTAAAGACATGGGAGCTAAGAGGGTGCAAAATGAATTCAGCCTAGAGGACAACAAGGTGATGCTGCGTGCTCTAGAGAGCAGGGAAGTGACTTTAGGAACATACAGAAATCTAGCCACATTCTCCTATTAAGAAAGCTACCCTCCCATTTCTTTAAATGTTGAAATTTAACAGCAATAGTACCTTGTAATTATGGAGCTTTTGTAGCCAAAGCCTTCTCGTGGTCTCTTCCTCATAAAATGTCTAAGAGTGTTGAGTAAGAGATTCTTCCACCCACCTTACATATGGAAAAACTGAGGCCCAGAGACACTCAGTATCTTTTCTGAGGTTCCATTCTTGCTGCACAAGATGGTTTCATAGGGTAAGTCACTAAAGGCATACAGGGCTGGCTTCCAGTTGAGTATAGATGACTGGTAGCTCATGTAACCTGAATAGCTTTCTCTTGGCTTGATGTCAGTAATGGACATGGCGTTTGCTTTTTTGCTCTAGGAATCCTGGAGTTTATCAGCCTGGCTGTGGGGTTGATCAGCATCCGGGGAGTGGATTCTGGCCTATACTTAGGAATGAACGAGCGAGGAGAACTATATGGGTCGGTAAGTTTAAGGTTTTATTTTCATCAGAGGCTATTACCACCAGTGTTTGGGCTATGTAAGGCAAAAGTATAAAAACATTTATCTAGCACTTGAAATACTTCTGTCAACTGTGAAGGATTAGTGTCTTCTAGTTGCTTCTTGGCTGCTCTGGAGCTTGCTATATAACACTTTCACTCATTCAGTTCCCATCAAAACATAAGCTTTTCTGTGGTACATTTGCTTTTACCTTTTCCATTAGATGGCCAGCTAGTCTGATGATAATAGTAAGCTGTGCTGGTTTGTCAATAAATGGTAAGGGTGTGGGGCATTTATTGCCCTGAGGAGCACCTCTGAACTTTAGAGGAGTAGCAGACTAGCTGGCACAAAAATAGGCAGTGGAAGAACTGCCCTTCAGATTGAGATTCTGAGATTAAAAACACAGTCCCTGATTTCCAGACTGGTTAAGCTGAATCCCAGAGGCATGAAACAAATGAAGAGTGAGGGTTCCAGGGTCTAGAGACAGTCTTAAGTCCCCAGCTAGGACAGGGTTGGCTGTAGTACATGTTCTCTATTTGGGAAGCTAGCCAAGAGCTGGGGAATGGTGAGTGACTTTGCTGACTAACCCTTTCAGGACGTCCCAACTCCAGGGTTTGGCATTTAAGCCACATAGCACACTTTCTGGCTGCCTGTACCCCCATGAAATCAGAGCACATTTTTCCCTGACACCTAAGAGATAGGCTTGTCCCCAGCACTTGGTATCGGCAACCCCAGCAAGTAATATGCCAGCTGGATCAAGTGTGAGAAGGGACAGAGGCAAGAGACCTGCCTCAGGAGCTGCTAGCTTGAAGTAGCCAGATTGGAGGAACTTTTCAAGGAGATCTTTTCTGAGCTTTTCAACTGACAGCCCTGAGGCCCTTCATTAGAAGAGATCACAACTCACCTCCCATGGAGCTTTATATAGATCCATGGCCTCTGCCTGCTAGTTGACATGATTGTCTGTAATCTCAATGGATTTGACATTATTTGCCCTAAGTAGGTAGAAAACTCAGGTGCCAGAGGAGCATTGGAAGGCCATAGCAGAAATTCTCAGGCTCAAGAGCCCAGTGAGACCATCTCCTTCAGTATCCTGCCTTTAGGAAAGATCTCACCTAAAACATTTCAGTGTGGTTCATGAAAGAAGATGAAGGCAATAAGGACAGGATTGTTTTGTGCTATTTGGAAAGAAGATGCCTCAGGAATACTGGGAGATAGGACTGAAATTTTCAAATGTCAATGTGCTATTGATCTTTCAGCAAGCTGGGATAGGAGAAATAGTCATATAATAGGCTTTGCTTTATTTTCTCACCCTCACAGAAGAAACTCACACGTGAATGTGTTTTTCGGGAACAGTTTGAAGAAAACTGGTACAACACCTATGCTTCAACCTTATACAAACACTTGGACTCAGAGAGACAGTATTATGTGGCTTTGAATAAAGATGGCTCACCCCGTGAAGGATACAGGACTAAACGACACCAGAAATTCACTCACTTTTTGCCCAGGCCAGTAGATTCTTCTAAGTTGCCTTCCATGTCCAGAGATCTCTTCCGCTATAGGTAATGGACCCCTAGTGTGACCTCTGTGACCCTTGTACTCTAGGGCCACAGTTGTCTCTGTAAGCACTATACTCATAGCTTTTCAGTCCTCTTTCCTATCAATTTAGATAACAGAGAAGCACTTACTGTTCAACTCAACCCAGCTGTTCCCTTGTTCAAAGTGTATATCAAAATTGGGTTATTTGGGTGAGGGATGTGGGTGGAGGGGGTGGGCTACAGGGAATCTTGTATATACTTTTTCCTTTACTCATGTTCTTTTCCCCGAGGTGGCACGAGAAATAATGGGGGATCCTGCCCAGGGCCAGGGGCATATTGCCCCACAATCTATCCAAATATTTTGACAATGGGTAAATGAAAGACCAAGGAATCTGCCACAGATGCTACATACAGAGCTTTGGGAAAGTCTCATTAAAATCCTTGGGGCTATGGCCCTGGTGCAGGTCATCCCTGCATTGCCTCTGGAGATTTCTCATCTGTCCTGACATGCAGGTTTCTTGCCATTGGAAGTGGGAGATGGGGTAGATTGTGAGGAAATGATATTAAAATGTAAGCATGGATACTGTGCATAAGGACAAACTATTTATGAAATGTATATGCTATTTATTTTATATTTATTTATTTCAAAATAATTTTATTTTTAATGAGAGATGCTATGACTGGATTTTCATCAGAAAGAATAAGGTCCTACTGAAACAGGATAAATGAGTTATTAAAGGCTTTTATTGGCAATAAAATTTTATATTGTAACCATTGTCTATAATTCTATTGAGTTATATATTTAGTAGGATTAGAAGGTTGGTTACCTTCTTTCTCTCCAACTTATTAGACTCTCCTGATGTCAGCATCATGCTGCCTGGCTTAGATGACTTATGACCAACAATGCTAGCATTATTTAGGGGCCTTATCTGAAGTCCTTTCAGGTTCTATGAGTTTAAACTTAGTGATGAATCAAAGTTTCAGGAAGGCCTGGACCAATAGCTCTTACAGAAGCTCCTATTTGTGCTTAGGAGACATACACAAACCCTCCTTTGGGACTTGGTTAAGCCTCAATTCCTGAAGGTCAGAAACCTAATTGGTGGCTTCTTACTTTAGATACAAAGATGAAGTGATTAAAAATAAACAGCAATTAGTAGGGACAGTTGAACCAGTCAACTTCCCTTCTAGAAGTGTTCTCCCACTCCCTTCAGTCCACACCCCATCCCCTGCCAGTCCTTCTAGAGAGTTCTGAAAATCTGTTAACACACTTCCCTAAAGAGATGGTTCTCAGAGTATATGGTCTCTTGACCAGTAGCAGCAGCTGCGAAACTGTTAGAAATGTAAATTATCAGGACCTACCCTAGGCCTACTAAACTCTGGGGTGTGGGACCTAGCAAACTGCATGTTAACAAGCCTTCCAGAAGATTCCTGTGCAGGATAAATTTTGAAACCCAGTGCCCTAAAGGAATGATTTTCAAAAAGAATTCTTTTTGCAACTGAATGGCTTATATATAAAGTTTTAGGATAACTTTAGTCCATAAAACAAAAGTATAGTTGCTCTAGTTCAACTGGAGATGGCATTCCTGGAATTCCCTTTTCTCTAGAGCAGCCCCTGATATATCTTGGTTTAAAATCTCTGGCCTCTTATATCTAGATGGCCAAGAGGCACATGAAATGATGCTCAGCATCCCTCCTCATCAGGGAAATACAAATCAAAACCACACTGAGATACCACCTCACGCCAGTCAGAGTGGCAAAAATGAGCAAATCAGAGGACTCTAGATGTTGGCGAGGATGTGGAGAAACGGGCACCCTCCTACACTGTTGGTGGGAATGTAAACTGGTACAGCCCCTCTGGAAAACAGTGTGGAGGTTCATCAAAAAATTAACAATAGAACTCCTCTATGACCCAGCAACAGCACTGCTAGGAATTTACCCAAGGGATACAGGAGTGCTGATGCATAGGGGCACATGTACCCCAGCGTTCATAGCAGCACTCTCAACAATAGCCAAAACATGGAAAGAGCCTACGTGTCCATCAACGGACAAATGGATCAAGAAGATGTGGTTTATCTATACCATGGAATACTACATGGTAATGAGAAAGAATGAAATCAGGCCATGTGTAGCAACATGGGTGGACCTTGAGGGTGTTATGCTGAGTGAAATAAGTCAGGCAGAGAAGGACAAATACCATATGTTTGCATATATAGGAGGATTAGGAGGAAATTAATGGAGGACAATGAGGGAGAAGAAGGGAGGAAATAGTGGGGAAAAGGGAGAGAGGCAAACCATGAGAGACTCTTGAATGCTGAGAACAAACAGGACTGATGGCTGTGGGGGGGGGGGGAACGGGGAGATGGGCATGGAGGAGGGCACTTTTGGGGATGAGCACTGGGTGTTATATGGAAGCCAACTTGACGATAAACTATTTGTAAAAAAAAAATAATAAAATGGCTAATAAAACATTTGCATATTTAAAAAAATAAATAAAATTCAATGCCATTCACACATTGAGAACATGAAGTTCTCAATAAATATGCTCTGAACAAATGAATAAATGGTGGAAATAAAAAAAAAAGAAACAAGTGTTGGAAAAAAAGGAACCCTCATGCACCATTGGTGGGAATGCAAACTGACACAGCCACTGTGGAAAACAGTATGGAGGCTCCTCAAAAAATTGAAATGTAACTACCATATCATCCAGTAATTGCACTACTGAGTATTTATCCAAACAATATAAAAATACTAATTCAAAAGGATATAAGCGGGGCACCTGGGTGGCTCAGCCGGTTAAGCGTCTGACTTCGGCTCAGGTCATGATCTCGCAGTTTGTGAGTTTGAGCCCCGCGTTCGGCTCTGTGCTGACAGCTCAGAGCCTGGAGCCTCCTTCAGATTCTGTATCTTCATCTCTCTCCCTTTCCCATGCTCATGCTCTCTCTCTCTGTCTCTCAATAATAAATAAAAATGTTAAAAAAATTTTTAAAAAAGGATATATGCATCCCTATGTTTATTACAGCGTTATTTATAATAGCCAAATTGTGGAAGCAAACATGAAATGATAAAAAAGATGTGAGATTACACACACACACACACACACACACACACACACACACACACACTGGAATATTATTCAGCCATAAAAAGTGAACTGTTGCCATTTGTAATAACATGGATGGACCCAGAAAGTATAATGTTAAGCAAAATCTGTCAGTCACAGTAAGACAAATACCTTATAATTTCACTCATATGTGGAATCTAAGAAACAAAACAAATGCATGAAGAAAAAAAAAGAAAGACAAACCAAGAAACAGACTCAACTACAGAGAACAAACTGATGGTTACCAGAATGGAGATGTGTGTGGGAGAGGTGAAATAGATGAAGGGGATTAAGAGTACATTTAATTTGATGAGCACTGAGTAATATACAGAGTAGTTGAGTCACTGTATTGTACACCTGTAGCTAATTTAATACTGTATGTTAACTCTATTGGAATGAGGGAGGAAGGAAGGAAGGAAGGAAAGAAGGAAGGAAGGAAGGAAGAAGAGAGAGAGAGAGAGAGAGAGAGAGAGAGAGAGAGAGAGAGAAAGAAAGAAAGAAGGAAAGAAAGAAGGAAAGAAAGGGAGTGGAATAGGGAAGATGGTGGAGTAGGAGTACTCTAAGTTCACTCTGTCCCACATTTACAACTAGATATCACTCATATCCATGTAAATAAACCAGAGAGTATTTCAAAGACTTGAAGAACAGGGGCACCTGGGTGGTTCAGTCAGTTAAGCGTCTGACTTTGGCTCAGGTCATGATCTTGTGGTTCACAGGTTCAAGCGCCATATCAGGCTCTGAGCTGTTAGCACAGCTCAGAGCCTGAAACCTGTTTCAGATTCTGAGTCTCCCTCTCTTTCTTTGCTTCCCTTGCTCATTCTCTCTCTCTCTCTCTCTCTCTCTGAAATAAATAAAACATAAAGAAAAAAAGACGAAGAACAAACTCCACAACTAAATTTAAAGAAGAAGTCACATCTGAGGGATTGGAAGGGTAGAAACAGTAGTCATGAGCTTCCTGTAGGAGGGACGGAGCTGCAGTTACAAAGAGGGGAAAGAAATGGTTTCTCTCACATACAGAAGATGAATCTCTGTAATATCCATCTTTGAAAACCAGAGGGGCTGCATTCTGTGAGATTGTATAACCAGCAGGACTTGGAGCTTAGAGCTTTAAAAATCAGCTTACTCAGCAGTTGGCAAGCCCAGAGGACAAGATGAGGGTCCCCACCCTTAAAGAGATGGCTGCTCTCAGAGAGGCAACATAGAAACAGCAGTTTTCAGAACACTTGGGACAAAAGAGAAAAAGATCTGTTTATATTGGCTTTAGAATGTGTTGAGGGACTTCTCCAGGGATATAGGAGATGGCAAGTACCAATTTCCTCCCCCACTCCCTCCATAAACAGAGCCACCTGTCAGGGGCAGCACTGCACAGACACTTGCTATCTAACCTGCTAGCAGTGTGTACCACCCATACATTCTCCTGAGGACTTGCCCACTCCAAGGCAGCTGGCCTCAGCCCTGAGATAACCACAGATTATGCTAACACCCCCACCCTGCCACTAGCGGTCTTGTGGTCACACCTCCTTAGAGCCAGCCAGCATGGGTCTCACTAACACCACAGAGAGCAAGCACAACCACAACAGGCAGAGAATCAGTGCAGACAACTGGACTGAAAGAAAAACAAACTGAGACACAACAGCAGGATGCAAGCAACACATATAGGAGACTATACTGAAATGCCAGTATCTGATAAACAGAGGATACTGCACTGCAGGGGACTATAGGAACTCTTCCTCATAAAGCCACTACTTTTAAGGGTAGAAGACTTAGCTGACTTTCCTAACACAGAGAAACAGACAGATGTAGATAAAATGAGGACACAGATAAAAATGTGCCAAATAGAAGAACAGGACAAAATCACAGCAGGACTTCTAATAAAAACAGAAATAATATGCCTGATAGATAATTTAAAGTAATGATCATAAAGATATTCACTGGACTTCAGAAATGGGAGGACATCAGTGAGACCATTGACAAAGAGATTAAAAATAACATTATAGATGAAAAACTCAATAAATGAAATAAAAAATAAAATATATGCAACACAGTAGCCTACAGGAAGAAAAGAAACTTAAGTGACCTAGAGGATAGAATAATGGAAAGCAGTAAGATGAACAGGTAAGAGACAAATATGGCATAATGAGACATCAGGCGTAATAACATTTGCATTATAGGGATCCCAGAAGGAGAAGATAAAAGGGGACAGAAAATATATTTGAAGAAATAATAGTGGGTGTTGGAGATGGGTTAAATAGGTGATGGGGATTAAGGAGTGCACTTGTGATGAGCACTGGGTGATGTATGGAAGTGTTGAATCACTATATTGTACCCCTGAAACTAGTATAACACTATATGTTAAGTAACTGGAAGTAACTAACTGGAAGTAAAATAAAAGCTTACAAATTAGAAAATAAATAAATAATAAATAAAAAAGAAATAATAGCTGAAAACTTTCTGAATCTGAGGAGGGAAACATAGATCCAGATTCAGGAACCATAGAGATACCCAAACAAATTCAACTCAAGGAAGTTCACACCAAGACACATAATTAAAATGGCAAAAAAAAAAAAAAAAAAGTGTTAAAGAATTTTGAAGGTGGCAACAGAAGATAATTACATACAAAGGAAGCCACATAAGACTGTCAGCTGACTTTACAGCAGAAACTTTGCAGTCCAGAAAAGCATAGCACAATATATTCAAATTGCGTAAAGGAAAAAATATGCAGGCAAGAATATTCTGTCCAGCAAGGCTACCACTCAAAATAGAAGGAGAGATAAATAATTTCCCAGACAAACAAACGGTTGAAGAATTCATGACCATTAAACCAGCCCTACAAGAAATGTTAAGGGGGACTCTGAGGGGAAAAACAAAAAACATAAGAAAGAATATGAAAAATAGGAAGCACAAAAGCAAAAAATATATATCTGTAAAAAACAGTCAAGAGAAGCACAAAATAAAAGTAAAATATAATACCAAATATCTGAAATGTGGAGGGGAGAGGAGTAAAGAATGAGTTCAAAATTAAGTGAGCTTAATGTAGACTACTATATGCAGAAGATGTTATACATAAACTGAATGGTAACCACAAGTCAAAAAACATAATACATATCCAAAAACCAAAGAATAAGGAATCCAAGTATTTCACTAAAGAAAGCCAAGTAATCATGAGAGAAGAGAGCAAGATAATAAAGAAACAGAGAGAAACTACAAAAACAAACTTCAGGGATGCCCAAGGGGCTCAGTTGGTTAAGTGTCCAAATTTTGGCTCAGGTTATGCTTTCACAGTTTGTGATTTCAAGCCCCACATCAGGCTCCATGCTGAGAGTGCAGGGCTTTCTTTGGATTCTCTCTCTCTTCCTCTCTCTTTGCTCATTCCCAGCTTGCACTCTCTCTCTCTCCCCCCCCCTCAAAATAAATAAACTTTTAACAACTCTTAAACAAGTAACAAAAGGCAATAAATACACACTTACCAATAATTTTTGAATATAAATGAATGTAAATGGACTAATGTTCCTATCAAAAGACATAGGGCAAAAAAATGATAAACAAACAAGACCCACCTATATGCTGCCTATAAGAGATTCATTTCAGATCTAAGGACACATGCAGATTGAAAGTGAGGCAATGGAGAAACATTTATCATGCAAGTGGATGTGAAAAGAAAGTTGGAGTAGCAATACTTCTATTGGACAAAATAGACTTTAAAACAAAAGATGTAACATGAGACAAAGATGGACACTATATATATAAACAGAAAATTCCAACAAGATATAATTGTAAATATTTATGCATCCAACATGAGAGCACATAAATACATAAAATGGTTAATAAACAAACATAAAGGAAGTGATGGATAGTAATACAATAATAGTAGGGGACTTAAACATCCCACTTACATCATTGCATAGATCATCCAAATGGAATATCAACAGGGCAACAGTGGCTTTGAATGACACATTGGACCAGATGGATCTAACAGATATATTCAGAACATTCTATACTAAAACAGCAGATCACACATTCTTTTCAAGTGCACATGGAACTTTCTCCAGAATGGATCACATATTAGGCCACAAAGTAAGTCTCAACAAATTCAAAAATATTGAAGTCATATAATGCATCTCTCCTGACCACAAAACTATGAAACTAGAAATCAACCACAAGAAAAAAACCTGGAAAGCATACAAACACATGGAGGGTAAATAATATGCTACTAAACAATGAGTGAATCAACCAAGAAATCAAGGAGGAAATCAAATAATACACAGAGACAAAAGAAAATAAAACACAATGGTCCAAAGTCTTTGAGATACAGCAAAGCTATTCTTAAGAGGGAAGTTAATAACAGTACTGGCCTACCTCAAGAAGCAACAAAAATCACAAATATGCAACATAACCTTACATTTAAAGGAACTATAAAAAGAAGAACAAAGTCCAAAACCAACAGAAGAAAGGAAGTAATAAAGATTACAGCAGAAATAAACAAAACAGAAACTAAAAAAAAAAAAAAAGAACATTTCAATTAAACAAGGGAGTTAGTTCTTTGAAAAGGTCAATGAAATCAATAAACCTTTAGCCAGACCCATCAAAAGAGAGAGAGGACTCAAATAAATAAAATCAGAAATAAAAGGGGAGAAATAACAGCTGACATCACAGAAATACAAAAGATTGTAAGAGAATATTACAAAATGTCATATGCCAACAAATTGGACAACCTAGAAGAAATTGTAAATTTCTAGAAACATATAACCTCCCAAAATTGAATCTGAAAGAAATAAAAAGTTTGAACAGATTGATTACCACAATGAAATTGAATCAGCAATTAAAAAAAAAACACCCAACAAACAAAAGTCCAGGACCAGATGGCTTCTCAGGTTAATTCTATCAAACATTTAATGAAGAGTTAATACTTATTCTTCCCAAACTATTCCAAAAAATAGAAGAAGACAAAAAATTTCATAATTCATTCTATGAAGCCAGTGTTATACTGATACCAAAACCTCTGCAAAGATACTACACAAGGAAGAAAGAAAAAGAAAGAAAGAAAGAGTTAACTAAAGGCCAATATTTCTGACGAACATACATGCAAAAATCCTCAACAAAATATTAGCAAACCAAATCCAAATGATACATAAATAAAATCATTCATCAAGATCAAGTGGAATTTATCCCCAGAATGCAAGGGTGGTTCAATATCCTCTAGTCAATCAATGTGATACATTGTATTGATAAAAGAAGGGATAAAAACCATATGATCATTTCAATACATGCAGAAAAAGCATTTGACAAAGTACAGTATCCATTCATGATAAAAACTCTCACAAAGTAGGTGTAGAGGAAACATACTTCAACATAATAAAAGCCATATATAAAAAATCACGTATAACTTCATTCTCAGTGGGGAAAAACTGAAAACATTTCTGTTAAGGTCAGGAACAAGACAGGGATGTCCATTCTCACCACTTTTATTCAATATAATACTGGGAGCCCTAGCCACAGCAATCAGACAACAACAAAAAAATAAAAGGCGTCCAAATTGGTAAGGAAGAAGTAAAACTTTCACTATCTGCCAACGGCATGATACTCTATATAGAAAATCCTAAAGACTCTTCTAAAAAACTACTAGAATTGATAAATGAATTCAGTAAGGTCACAGGATACAAAATCAACATACAGAAATCTGTGGCATTTTTATATACTAATAATGAAGCAACAGAAAGATAAATTAAAAAATATGTCCCATTTACAATTGCACCAAAGACAATAAAATGCCTAGGAATAATCTTAACTAAGGAGGTGAAAGATCTGTACTCTGCAAACTATAAAACATTAACAAAAGAAATTGAACACAAGACAAGCAAGTAGAAGACATTCCATACTAATGGATTAGAAAAACAAATAGTATCAAAATGTCCACACTACCCAAAGCATTCTACAAATTTAATGCAATCCATATCAAAATATCAACATTTTTCACGAAATTAGAAGAATCCTAAAATTAGTATGGAAACACAGAAGATACCGAATATCCAAAACAATTATGAAAATGAAAAACAAAACTGGAGGCATCACAATTCCAGACTTCAAGTTATATTATAAAGCTGTAGTAATCAAAACAGTATGGTGCTGGCACATAGATCAATAGAATAGAATAGAAAAACCAGAAATAAACTCATGTTTACATGGTCAGTTAATCTTTGACAAAGGAGGAAAGAATATACAATGGGGGAAAAGTCTCTTCAACAGATGGTGTTGGAAAAACTGGACAACTACATGCAAAAGAATAAAACTGAACCACTGGGTTACACAATACAGAAAGATAAGTTCAAAATGGATTAAGGACCTAGTGTAGTACATATCATAATTTACTTTACTGGCTATGGTAAGCATTTTTATTGCTCTTAATATTTCAGTAATAAAAACGGTGTGACAAACAAAAACAAAAACAAAATGGATTAAGGACCTAAATGTGAGACCTAAAACTATAAAAATCCTAGAAGAGAGCACAAGCAGTAATTTCTCTGACATCAGACCTACCCATTTTTTTATAGATGTCTCCTGAGGCAAGGGAAACAAAAGCAAAAATAAACTGTTGGGACTACATCAAAATAAAAAGCTTCTTCACAGCAAAGGAAACAATAAGTAAAACTAAATGACAACCTACTGAATGGGAGAAGTTATTTGCAAATGATGTATCTGATAAAGAGTTAGTATCCAAAATATATTAAGAACCAATACAACTCAACTCAACCCTGAAAAAACAAATAATCTGATTAAAAAATGGACAGAAGAAATGAATAGCCATTTCTCCAAAGGAAACATACAGATCGCCAACAGACACATGAAAAAATGTTCAACATCACTCATCATCAGGGAAATGCAAATCAAAACTTGAATGAGATATCACTTCACGTCTGCCAGAATGGCTAAAATGAAAAACTCAAAAAACAACAAATGTTGTTGAGGATGGAGAAAAAGGAATCCTCTTGCACTGGTACAGCCACTGTGGAAAACAGTATGGAGGATACTCAAAAAATTAAAAATAGAACTACCCTACAATTCAGGAATCACACTACTGGGTATGTATCCCCAAAATACAAAAACACTAATTCAAAGGAATATATGCAACCTTATGTTTACACCAGTATTATTTCCATTAGCCAAATTGTGGAAACAGCCCAAGTGCCATCCATGGATGTATGGATAAAGAAGAAGTGGCATAAATATAACAATGGAATTTTACTCAGCCACAAAAATGAAATTTTGCCATTTGCAATAAGTTTGATAGAGTATAATGTTATGCAAAATAAGCAAGTCAGAGAAAGATAAACACCAGTTGAATCTCTCATATTTGAAATTTAAGAAACAAAACAAATTGGCAAAAAAAAAGAGAGAGAGAGAGACAAACTAAGAAACAGACTCTTAACTATAGAAAACAAACTGATGGTTACCAGAGGGGAGTTGGGTGTGTGGGAGGTTGGTGAAGGAGGTGAAGGGGGATATGAGTACACTTGTCATGATGAGCACTGAGTACTGTATAGAATTGTTGAATTACTATATTGTACACCTGAAACTAATATAACACTGTATGTTAACTATACTGGTATAAAAGTTTTTAAAATACAAATAAAAAATAGTAGACTGATGCCCAAAGATGGTAATATACATGCTTACATACTTAGTGGCAGAATCAAAATTGGCTCCAGAGTTTAACAAACTTCCATCCTAGGCTCTTCACATCACATCATTTTGTCTTTACTGCTACCACATATTACTACTTCATCATATACTGTTCCAATGTGCTGTCTTCATGTCAAGAACATGAGCCCAGGGGCGCTTGGGTGGCTCAGTCGGTTAAGCGTCTGACTTCAGCTCAGGTCCTGATCTCACGGTTTGTGGGTTGGAGCCCCGCGTCGGGCTTTGTGCTGACAGCTAGCTCAGAGCCTGGAGCCTGTTTCAGATTCTGTGCCTCCCTCTCTCTCTGACCCTCCCCTGCTCACGCCTGTCTCTCTCTCGAAATAAATAAGACATTAAAAAATTAAAAAAAAAAAAAAAAGAACATCAGCCCTATATTCCCAAACAGGTTGCAAGAAGTGTTACTTAAACAACAACAACAACAACAACAACAACAAAACCAGAAGGGACTTTTCAGTTGTCAGACTTGGATTTGAAACCTGAATGTTCCATGTTCTGTTTGCGACCCTTTGGCAAGCCTCAGTTTTCTCATCTATAAAATGGTAGAATAATACAAGACTAAATGATTGAATAATCATAAATAAAATACAATAGTGGCTGGCACACAGAAGATAATTCATTAATAGGAGATATATACAAACACACAAGCTTCTTAATGCCAAGATTCAGACATAACAAGTTCTCTATAACTTCTTTTTTATTAATTTTATTTATTTTGAGAGACTCAGAGAGAGCGCAAGTGGGGGAGGGGCAGAGAGAGGGAGAGAAAGAATCCCAAGCCGACTCCACACTGCCAGCACAGAAACCGATACGGGGCTCAAACTCATGAAATCATGAGATCATGACATGAGCCTAAACTAAGAGTTGGACGCTTAACCCACTGAGTCACCCAGGCACCCCTCTATAACTTTATCATACCTGTCACACTGCAGGGAACTCAGTAGGTACTAAAAAATATTCATGGGCAATGTTTACAGTATAACCAGAGATTCCAAAAGCAGAGGGAAATCCTATTGTCTTGCAGCCTGTCTCCTGCCCTGGAGTTTTTCTGCCTCCATGTACAGTGATTGCACAGTAATGACTCAAAACCCTGCAGCCAACTGATAGAGAAAACAACCACTAGCTCCTCCCACACTACTCCTCAAGGCACATCTGGGAGGTGGGGCACAGAAATTCTAGGCTAAAGAGGCCAAGACTCCGTGATGACTTTTAGGACTTTATTGACAAATATATCATTACATTCCTATCATATGAGCTGCTATATGGTGGGGAGCAACCTAAGGAAATGCAGCATGACCAGATTTGCATTTTAATATCACTCTGGATGCAGTGTGGAAGATTGATTAGACGAAGGCGCGAAGACCAATGAAGAGGCTACTGCAGTTATCCAGTCAGGAAGAGATCAAGATTGAGTAGATGGAGGTTGAAAGTATAGGAGAGAGGGGAAGATGGATACATCCAGATCTTGAAGGAAGAGGGAAGAATTTGGTTCCATAGCACAGGTAGAGGAATTCATTTCTTGCCAGAAGGGAGACACTGACACTAAAAGACAAAAGAAGGGGAAGGAAAGGTATGTTTGTGAAGGGGAGTAGGGGAGAAGGAGGTTGAGAGGTTTTGACCTGATGCTTTTATCATTCTCAAGGCCATCTCCTGAGCGTGGAGAAGAGGGTAGTAGGCAGCTGATTAAGGACACTCAGAGAGTTTCTAGGCAGCTGAGTTCAGAGATCATTAGTTTGTTGTGACTCTTGTCCACAAGTTGTGGGATTTTTCTAAGAAAAAGTCATAGGCTTTGGTGATTAGGATATCATATCCTATGATATCCCATGATATCATGGGTTCCTGTCAAGAAAACATCTTCTGTAGCAGGGTTGGAGCAGAAGGCGTATTGCTGGACTTGAGGAGTAAAGAGCAGGGCAAGGGAAACTGCAGGCACCAAGTATAGACCACACTTTCAAGAGGTTCAGCAGAAAAGAGAAAGGGGAGATAGGGCTATAGCTTGAGAAAAAGAAGAGGAAGGACTCTTTGCATTTGGTTTTAGGGTAGGATTGACTCTAAGGTCTAAAAAAGATGCTGCGTATGTACTCTAATGGATGTAATATATAGTAGTGTTTAAGAGCATATGCTCTGGAGGCATCAGTGCCTGGGATAAAATTCTGGCTTTGCCACTTAACCTTAAAATTAAGTAAGTCACCCACTTCTGAGTTCTCAATTCTCCAAAGAGGACATCCAGATGGCCAACAGACACATGAAACGATGCTCAGCATCCCTCCTCATCAGGGAAATACAAATCAAAACCACCCTGAGATACCACCTCATGCCAGTCAGAGTGGCGAAAATGAGCAAATCAGAGAACTCTAGATGCTGGCGAGGATGTGGAGAAACGGGCACCCTCCTACACTGTTGGTGGGAATGTCAACGGGTACAGCCCCTCTGGAAAACAGTGTGGAGGTTCCTCAGGAAACTAACAATAGAACTCCCCATGACCCAGCAATAGCACTGCTAGGAATTTACCCAAGGGATACAGAAATGCTGAGGCATAGGAGCCCATGGACCCCAATGTTCATAGCAGCACTCTCCACAATAGCTAAAACATGGAAAGAGCCTAAGTGTCCATCAACGGACGAATGGATCAAGAAGATGCGGTTTATCTATACCATGGAATACTACATGGCAATGAGAAACAATGAAATCTGGCCATGTGTAGCAACACGGATGGACCTTGAGGGTGTTATGCTCAGCGAAATAAGTCAGGCATAGAAGGACAAAGATCATATGTTTGCACGTATAGGAGGATTAGGAGGAACTTGACGGAGGAACAAGGAGGAGAAGCATGGAAATGGTGGAGTGAGAGGCAAACCAAGTGAGACCTCTTGAATGGGCTGACAAAACTGAGGACTGATGATGGGGAGGGGAGAGGCATGGAGGAGGGGCACTTGTGGGGATGAGCACTGGAGTGTTATGTGGAAACCACTTGACAATAAACTATTTGTAAAAAAAAAAAAAAAAGGCAAAAAAAAATTAAGTCACTTAAACCTCTCCATGCCTCAGTTTTTTCAATGGCAAAATAGGGAAAATTATAGTACCTACATCAGAATTGTTGCATGTAATAAATAATGTTTGTGAAACAGAACAATAACTGGTAGTAGTAAGTGCTTGAAGTGTTATATATTATTATCATTATTCAAGAAATAATTATATGCAGGACATGATTGGGTTTGTTTTAGTTTTGGCAAGCTTATTTCCTCATTATTGTAAAAGTAATATACACCTTTTTAAAAAGTAGCTTTTGAAAAATTATACAAGTTTGGGGTTTTTTGTTTTTGTTTTTGTTTTGTTTTGCTACAGAAAAACCAGAAAATACAGATCAGCAAAAAGAAAACAAAAGCAGCTATATTTTCATTCCCTATCATCCTTAACATTCTAGTGTATACCATTCCAGATTTGTTCTATTCACCTTCTAATGGTTTTCAAATTGTGTTTTCGTCTTTGTATCAGCTAGGGTTACTTACCCTAATACACACCCAGGGAACTGCTCCAACCCCTGGTTCTAGGGACCCCAACACATGAGAGACTTTGGCCCTGCATCTCCTGAAGAGGAGAGGGAAGCTCAGATACCTTCTCTGAGGCTCTGGTTCTAGAAATGCCCATCTTCTGGTTTCCCTGTGCAGAACACAGATACGCTATCTCTGACTGTCCTAGTTCCATTATCCTCTTGCTCCCCGAAGTGTGGTCCTTGGACCAGCAGCATTAACACCACCCAGGAGCCTGCTAGACATGCAGATTCTTAGGCCCCATCCCACACCTGCTATATCAGAATCTACAATTTAATAAGTTCCCCAGGTGATTTGCACATACATTAAAGCTTGAGAAGCACTAGACTTACCCAGGTCCTTCCAATTCTAGGAATGAAGAGTTCCCTAAATGTTCTCAATCACTAGAAACTTTGAGAACCTTCCCACCAAAAGTTTTAACTTTCATTAGGCCATTCTGTTTCATGGAATATTCTGAACTTTGTAAGTGAACAATAGGCCTTATGCCTTCCTCAGGATTCCAGTGCATCCCATTCAAACATTAGCATTGTTATGATCAAATCAGGGAAAGACAGAATAACTCTGGTCCTAATGGGGCATCTGATTTCTTCTGGATAAACAATCTCAAACAATTTCCTCTCAAAAGAGAGGAAATTATGTTTGGGCAATGTGGGCCATGCAATCAGGTAACAAGTTCCCACTAGCAGATATAACAGGACAGCTTCTATGGGATGTTTCTGCCCCTGGGTTCTACACACCATCTTAAGTAAGAAATGAGATACTCCTAGGGCGCCTGGGTGGCTCAGTCGGTTAAGCATCCGACTTTGGCTCAGGTCATGATTTCACGGTTCGTGGGTTCGAGCCCCACTTCGGGCTCTTTGCTGACAGCTAGCTCAGAGCCTGGAGCCTGTTTCAGATTCTGTGTCTCCCTCTCTCTCTGACCCTCCCCTGCTCATGCTGTCTCTCTCTCTCTCTCAAAAATAAATATAACATTAAAAATTTTAAAAAAGAAATGAGATACTCCTATCAAGGATCACTTACCCATTAAATAGGTAATAACTGAAGAGAACTTTGATTATAAAGCATTTTTTCATTGCAATAAACTATATTACTTCTTTTTTAAAAGCTATGAACAGAAAAATATAAGATTTTATTCCATAAACATAATGGAGAATTATAAAGTGTGCTTCAGTCTTTTGTCATGGCCAATTAAGAAATAGGAACAGGGGTGTCTGGGTGGCTCAGTTGGTTAAGTGTCCAACTCTTTATTTTCAGCTCAGGTCATGATCTCACGGTTTCGTGAGTTCGAACCCTGTGTCTGGCTCTCTGGTGGCAGCGCAGAGTCTGCTTGGGATTCTCTCTCCCTCTCTCTGCCCCTCTTCCATTCGAATTATAAATAAAATAAAACTTAAAAAAAAAAGAAATAGGGATAGAAGAGATACTAAAGGGAAGGAGGAGGACAAAGAGACCTAAGGTAGAGGACAGGCATATATATGCACACAGAAACAGACTGATGCTATTGACATTGCCATAATATTCTCAGATATGACTGCGAAGACATCCTTAAGGAGCCACATATCTAGCAGGGGAGCAAAACATTGATGAGAAGTACTCACACAAATAACCATTGTATTAGTTTACCATTGCTGTTGTAACAAATAACCACAAACTTGGTGGCTTATAACAACACTCATTTATTATCTTTCAGTTCTGTAGGTAAAAGTCTTATCTGGGTCTCACTGGTCTAAAATCAAGGTGTCAGTGGAGCTATACTCCTTTTATGGGGGGTGTTCTAAGTGAGAATTCTTTTCCTTATTCCTTCCAGCTTCTAGAGGCCACCCACATTCCTTGCCTCATGACCCTCTATCCCCATCTTCACAGCCAGCAACATTGCATCTCTCTGAGGCATTTGTTCCTGGTCACATCTGCCTGTGGCTCTTCCTCTGCCACCCTCTTCCACTTTCAAGGACCCTTGTGTTTACATTGGGCCCACCTAGATAATCCAGGTAACATTTCAATGTCAGCTGATTAGCAACCTTAATTCCTGCAACCTTAATTCTCCTCTGCCATGAAACCTAACAAATTCACAGCTTCTGAGATTAGGACATGAGCATCTTTGGGGCTTCATTATTCTACCTACCACACCATTTAACTACAAATTGTGCATTACAGAAGTTGTTGTCTTAAATGGGGCCATAAACTTCTGTCCACAAGTACAGAAGCCT
>JAESUZ010001234.1:0-25655 GCA_017311185.1 Proteles cristata cristata
GTCCTCGACACTGGGAAACAACACGGCTAGCATTGCAGCGTTCAGTTCCCATACGGTTTCAGGAAGAGTGTAATAGTTGACAACAATGTATGGAAGTCTGCGCTCAGGTGGATGTACTCCAGCCTGAGAAGGAACACTGTGGAGAGCCCCTCATTCAACTGTCTTCATGTGCCACTTGGTAGACAGTTACTGCAAACAAATGCTGCACCGTGCCCGTCAGTGCGTGCTGCTCGACTCTGGGAAACGATCCTGCACGGAATGCAGCATCCACGTCTCCTATTGCGTCCCGAAGGGAAGAATGTCCGAAAACACATGCACGGAAGGCTGAGCTGTTTTGAACCCCTTCTGTCAACCACCTTCGTCTCTCACGAGCTAGATAGAGCCTGAAGTCCTATGCTGTGACCAAGGTAGGAAGGGCCGGGTACTTGAGCCTGTTCAACCACACTATGAGGAAGGCAGCCTTCAAAGGCCGTATTCCTTGCCGAAGTTAGCAATGTTTGAAAACACTTGGGTTGCAGGATGAGATCAGTCAGTGAAGACGTTGCAGAGCCCCATCTCTGCTGGGGATTCGGTGCCCCTCTCGGTGGAGGGACTCCGTGCCCCAAGCTGTGCTACTTCACCAAAGACGCAGTGGATCAGTCCCGCGAGCCGGCTTGACGCCAGGCTCTTCCGTTTCTGCTGGCTAGCCTTCTGTGTCTGTGTCCCTCTGTGGTTATCGATTGTCTCCGTTGGTGTCTATTAACTTGGGACTGAGACTGACGCTCTGAGACAGAGTTCCTCCAAACCCCTTGACTTAATGATAGCCCATTAGCCCTCAGTGATTGTCAAGAAGGGTCCTTTTCAAACTTACTGCAGCGCAGAAAGGCCCACTTGGAAGGTGAGATGGCCACCGGACCTCGTGGGTTGGGCCAAACTGGTTGATAACCCACCCGCTTCGATGAGAAAATCTTGCCTCCACGGAAACCTGAGGGCCTGGCGATCAGGAAAATGCACCTGCCCTCCTGGGCTTCGGAGCCGCCTAGGAAGGAAACGAAAGCCTGTGCGCCGCTCTACCCTACCTTACAGGGTGGAAGGGAACAAGAATGAATCTTTCCCCTCACATCTGCCCGGTGTGACATGGCCTCCGGGCCGGCCGCCCGCACCGCCGCATCTCCCACGACCCCGTAGCCCTGCGCCCAACCCGGCCAAGGTCTCCAGGGCCGTCCCCGCCCAAACCGCGGGCTCCGCGAGGTGGCTCCGCCACGTGCACTCACCCATCGACGACCACCACGCACAAAATGCCTCCGAGACCTCTTCAGAAGCTATGGCTTTCCTCACATGGTAGGGTCGGACCACGGACCTGCATTGACGTCCAAAGTAAGCCACAGTTTAGCCTCTGCCTTGGGGATTCCAGAGGAATTACATTGTGTCTACAGACGTCAGAGTTCCGTTCAGATAGACAACAGAAAAGAAAATCCTAAAAGACACCACAAGTCAATTGACCTTGGAGACTGGCGGAGACCGGGTGGCTCTCCTCCCCTTTGCAGTCGAGAGGGTGCACAGCTCCCCCTACCTGATGGCATTAGCTCCTTTGGAAACTCGGTCGGGCCTAAACTGCATGCCCTCTCTCCAAATCGAATGGATGATTCCTAAACACACGTTTGAGTTTTCCGCTTCCGATTGCAGAAAAAGTAAGACTCTTTTCCCTTTAAACAAAGATGATTTCCAAATTCTCGTGTCAATACCTCTCCATTGGTTACCAAGCCCTCACGGGGAGAACAACGTTTCCTAAGTTAAAATTCTGCTAAGTGTACGTAAGACAGAGACAAAATTAGAAAGAAGCAATCTTCTATGTAGGAATCCTAAACCAAGTATAGAAAACAATTACATTTCTCTGGAGGGTAAAAAATGGAATTGTGCTCTAAAGAAAACTGACTGTTTAGAGAAAAATAGTTTTTAGACAACATGTGAACGTCAAATGTAGAAGGTCCGTGAAGGGAGATCTTTCAAAACATATTCAATGTGTGCTCAGGAGCACCTAAGGTTGAGGTACATGGAATTGGAAAAATACCCTGGTAGAAAGGTAAAACCCTACTTTTCTCTCTGGCCAAATCACAAAGTTTTCTCGCATTGTCAATCTGCTCTGGAGAAGACAATGTAAACAAAGGTTTTCTCCTTTTACTGGGAGGACACAGAATTAAAACTTCTCCATGTTCAAGGAGCTAGGTTTTTCTACATTTGCCTTGAAGATATTTTTGGCCACTTTGGTTCAATTGAAGAAGAAAGCTTGTAAGATTTTTAATGGTCTCTAATCCTCTTTAGGATAGACTATATAACTTCCTAAGGATTTGACACACTCCCCAAGATTTAAATACGAAATAAGGCCTTTAGACCATTGAGGCCCTTTAATTGGACATGCTAAGTGACTTGGAAAAAACACGATGTACAACAGTCAACCTTAGGTTGTATTGCATGGGTAAATGCTATATCTGCCCCAAGATATATGCAGCTTCGAAAGTTTCAATGTTTTGCTCTAGGGTTCTCACGTCATAATCTGATGACTTAAACTACTGTCTGTCAGAAAAGGAACGGAATTTCTTTGTAAGTTGCATCGTACTGACCTCCCCTCCAAGGTTTACAGTATCCACCTGAGATTTTGTCATGGAAATATGTGCTTGCCTTCATGCAAGAACGTCCGTGGGTAATGCAACTCGTAGCCCTGAGGTCTCACTACCACCACCCTCATGACTGGGACTCGAAAGAAGACCCATGACGGAGTCCTCAACTCAAGAAGAGACGGGGGGAATGAAGAGCCTAAGTAACGTCATTTTGAGATTGAGGCGTCCATTAAGAGCAACGTCGGATTGCGCGGAGCCCCAGTTCCACGAAAAGCCTCAGATGGCTCAAGGCGAAAGCCATCCTTGGAGCGCCCTCGGATCAGCTCATCAAAAAAGCATTCCTGTGATCTGGGTCAGGGCTGGGAACTGCAGACAGTGATTTTGTACACACTAGCCAATTGCTCACCGCTTGCCCGAACCCCACGTGGGCCCTTGGAACTCACCACCTAACTTGGTCATCACCACCGAACTGGTGATTCGCAAAGGTCAGGACTGGGTCCCACCAAAAGTCATGAGCACCTCACAGATACTGAATGGCCAAAGCTGTTACCGTGGGGGCTGTCCGATTGTCATGGGTGCTTATGCGATGCTGCTCTACGTGCAACGTGTGCACTGTAACACCCCCGTCCCTGACCCCACAAGAAGCCTACTCGCTCTTGTTCGGGGCTTCACCTTGCTGCCACTACAGCGGTAGACGGATGAGCCCCGGCCCGAGCTTGTAGTAAAGACCCTTTTGGACTTGCATCGGTGTCCGCTCCTTGGTGGTCTCTGGGGACTCGCGAAGCGGGCACAACAGAGCCTTGTCCTCCTGGGAGCTACACCCACCAAGTTGTGTTGTCTGTGTCCCGGGTCCTATGCCGGGACAATTGGGCTTTCCCTCACTGTACACAAGCAGAACCTAACGATTGGGGCTCAACTCTCACTCTGCTCCTGTGCTACGTGCGAGGCGTCAGGTCCTTTCTCCCAGAGAAGAGTGACCCTCCTGTGCAGGAGCGCCTGTTGTTTGACTCGCCCTGGCATCGTCTGTGATCCGTAGGCAGCTGACCTCACTCTCCTGGCTGATTGAAATGCCTTCGCCCTCTAAGGCAGATGGATTAGACGTGCGCAGTATTCTACAGGACAATTTTGCCCCACAAAGCCCTTACAGGGAATCCTGCACCATGACTTGGTTCCAATACCTAAAGCGCCGGTGGGAGCACTAGGCAGCTACCAGGGAATCACTCCGCTTGCTATGCCCTGAGGTTTAGGGCCTCCAAAGCAGCTCAGGTCAGGAGCCTCCCTGGTCTTTCTGAAAGAAGACTGAAGGCCTCAGGTTGTCTGAGCACCCAGGTGTAGGCAGTGGAAGTTGGCCTCCATCCCTGCCCACAGCTGTTTCTCATCACAGACGACCCTTCGCCTCTCAGGAGATTGTGCGAGGCACATCCTGTTCAGCAACATCCTGCCCTCTTGTGTCACCAAGCACTTTCGTCCTCTTTCGCTCCGCATCGTTTTCCCCACCACACCCTGCCGCTGTTTTTCTTTCAAGAAAGAGATCTGTGGAGTCCATTCAGAGTCACGGTCTCAGAGCAGTGTCCAGCATTTGTTCTGCGGGGAGGTTGTGTATGGATCTGCACATGCAGTCCCAGAGAGGTAGGGAAGCGTTGGCTTTTGCACACAGCAAGGAGAAATGAAGTCGACATGTGTACACAGGATGATCCCATTCCCTTCCGTAAAGTGGAGCCTTGCCCTCCTTGTTGCCACACCCATCCATTGGTGACTTCTGTGTCTCGGGCCATATTTCGGGACAATTGGGCTTTCCTTCCCTTTCCACAAGCAGAAACTGGAGATTGGGGGGGCACCTCCCACTCTGGTCCTGTGGTACGTGAGAGGAGTTAGTTCCTTGATCCCAGAGAAGAGTTACCCTCCGGTCCAGGTGCGCCTGGGGCTTGACTGGCCCTGGCCACCCCTGTGATGGGTAGCCAGCGTGCGTCACTCCCCTGGCTAAGTGAAATGCCTTCGCCTTCTAAGGCAGATGCGTCGGAAATGCACAGTGTTCTGCAAGAGAGTTTGTCCCCGCAGAACGCTTACAGGGAATACTGCACCTTGACTGAGTTCCAATACCTAAAGCACCAGGGGAAGCACTAGGCCGCTCCAGGGAATCACACCACTTGCCATGCCCAGAGGCTTCGGGCCTCCAAAGCAGCCCAGGTCCGGAGCCTCCCTTCTCTTTCTGAAAGAAGAGTGCAGGCCTCAGGCTCTCTGAGCACCCAGCTGGAGCCATTGGAAGATTCCCTTCCTCCCTGCCCACAGGCGTTTTATTACAGACAACTTGTAGCTCCTCAGGGGTTGTGCGAGACACGCCCTTCTCATCTGCATCATGCTTTCTTCTGTCACAAATCCCTTCCGCCCTCACACATGGATGTCAGGAGGAGACCAGGGAGATATGATCAACTCCGAGAAAGAACACTGGGGGGAACCCGTCATTCAAGCACCGTCCTCTTTCACTAGGTAGAGAGTGACTGAAAACAGATGCTGAGAGCAATGATAGAAGAGCGGGGTGCTGTCACTGGGAAACCACACTGGGCGGAAGACCGCACTCATCCCATATGGTATCAGGAAGATGATCATGTTGACACACACGCATGGAAGTATGAGCTCAGTGGGTTTCAACTCAGCTCCGAGGAATCACATCGTGGGGACCCCTTCATTCAAGTGCCTTCATCTTTCACCTGGTCCATAGTGACTGGAAAGAGATGCCGGACAACTCCTGTACGTGCGGGGTGTTTGATTCTGAGAACCCACCGTGGGCAGAATGCCGCATGCAGATCTCCTCCGTGTCCGAAGGGGACTCAGGTTGGAAATGAGATGCACCAAAGGATAAGTTCATGGCGATGGACTCCAGAGCGAGGAAGAACACTGTCGCGAACCCTTTCTCTCCACCACCTTCCTCTCTCACGAGGATACATAAGAGTCTGAAGTCATATGCTGAGACCAAGGAAGGACGGGCAGGGCGCTTCACCTGCGAAACGACTATGCTCAAGGCAGCATTCAATTTCCATTTTCTTTGCCGAGGTGAGCAATGTTTGAAACCACGGATGTCACGATGAGATCAGTCTGATATTTTCAATTCCGAGAGAGAACACTGTGGAGAACCCCTCATTCAAGTACCTTCATCTTTCACTTGGGACATAGTGACTGAAAAGAGAGGCTGTGCAACTCCAGGAAGGGCGGGGTGCTCGACTCTGAGAACCGACAGTGCGCAGAATGCAGCATTCAGACCTCCTATCGTGTCCCTAAGGGAGTGAAGTTCGAAAACACATGCACGGCAGGATGAGCTCATAGAGACATACGCCACAGCGAGAAAGAACACAGTTGCGAAGCCGTTTTCCCAGGCCCCTTCCGCTCTCACGAGGTGGACGGAGTCTGAGGTCATAGGCAGACACTAAGGAAGGAAAGGCAGGGTGCTTGACCCTGGGAAAGCACACTAGGAGGAAGGCACCGTCCACTTTCCCTATTCATTGACGAAGGTAGGAATAGTTGAAAACACTTGGGCGTCAGGATGTGTTCAGTGGGATGTATTCAACCCGGAGAGGGAACACTGTGGGGACCCCCTCAATCCACTACGGTCCTCTTTCCCTAGGTAGAAACTGATGGAAACTACATGCTGAGGCCATTGAGGAAGGCTGAGGCCCTCGGATTTGGGAAACGCACTGTTCCCTTTGCAGCATTCAGGGACCATACACCTGAACCAAGAGAGTCATGTTGGAAAACACAGGCATGTCCGTAGGAGCTCAGGATGGCACAGTCATCCCTGCAAAAGAACACAGTGGGAACACCGCTCATTTCCCCACCGTCATCATTCACTAGGAGAGAGTGAGTGAAAACACATGCGGAGACCAATGAAGGAAGTGCGGGGTGCGGTCCTCAGGGAAACCACACTGTGCCCAAGGCAGCATTCATAGCATATTGTGTCAGGAAGAGAGTGAGGTTTGAAAACACGTGCGTGTCAGGGTGAGCTCAGTGGGATATGCTCATCTCCGAGAAGGAACAGCGTGGGGAAGCCCTCATTCAACGAACATCATCTTTCACGAGGTAGAGAGGGACCGAACGCAGATGCTGAGACCAGTGAAGGAATACAAGGGGCTCAAGTCTGGGAACCGGCACCGTACTCAACGCAGCCTTCAGGTTCCATACGGGTTCCCGAAGTTAGAAATGTGTGAAAACACATGCATGGCAGTAGAAGCTCAGGGTGATAAACTCAGCGTTGAGAAAGACAACTGCGGGGGACCCGTCATTCCACCACCGTCCTCTTTCACTAGGTAGGGAGTGACTGAAAACGCTTGCCGAGACCGATGAGGAAAGGGCGGGCTTCTGTCCTCTGGGAAACCACACTGGGCGCCATGCCGCATTCAGGGCATATCGGAGCAGTCAGACAGGAATGTAGAGAACACAGGCATGTCAGTATGAGCTCAGTGTGATATAGGCAACTCCGAGCAACCACACTGTGGTGAACCCCTCATTGAACTCCCGTCCTCGTGGACGAGGCACACCGTGAGCCAACTATGATGCTCAGACCAATGCAGGATGTATGAGGGGCTCACCTCTGCCACCCGGGGCTGTGCTGAAATCCACTTTCAGTTACGCTATTGCTTCCCTAAGCGAGTAAGGTGTGAAAACACATGCAGGGCATTATGTGCTCAGTGGGACCTACTCAGTGCCGAGAAAGAACATTGTGGGCAACCGTCATGCAACCACCGTCCTCTTTCACTAGGTACAGAGTGACTGAGAGCAGATGCTGAGACCAAGGAAGCAAGTCCAGGGGAGTCGACACTGGCAGACAAAACTGTTGGAGTTGTAGCATTCAGTCACCATCTTGGTTCACGAAGAGGGTCCCGTTGGCAAACACATGGATGTCCGAATGAGCTCAGCGTGCTATACTCCACTCCGAGAGAGAAGACTGTGGGCAACCCCTCCTGCGACTACCGTCGTCTTTCACTAGGTCGATAGGGACCGGAAACAGATGGTGAGAGGAACGAAGGATGTGCGGGGTGCTCCCCTCTGGAAACCAGCACTGTGCTGAGCACAGCCTTCAGTTACCGTCTTGTGACCTTACGTTAGCAACGTTGGACGACACATGCACTGAGGGATCCGCTCAAGGTGACAACCTCCACACCGAGAAGGATCCCTACGGGGAACACGTCATGAAACGGACTTCATCTCTCCTTCCGTAGAGAGTGTCTGAAATGAGATGCTGAGACCGAGGAAGGACGTGCAGGGTCCTCGACACTGGGAAACAACACGGCTAGCATTGCAGCGTTCAGTTCCCATACGGTTTCAGGAAGAGTGTAATAGTTGACAACAATGTATGGAAGTCTGCGCTCAGGTGGATGTACTCCAGCCTGAGAAGGAACACTGTGGAGAGCCCCTCATTCAACTGTCTTCATGTGCCACTTGGTAGACAGTTACTGCAAACAAATGCTGCACCGTGCCTGTCAGTGCGTGCTGCTCGACTCTGGGAAACGATCCTGCACGGAATGCAGCATCCACGTCTCCTATTGCGTCCCGAAGGGAAGAATGTCCGAAAACACATGCACGGAAGGCTGAGCTGTTTTGAACCCCTTCTGTCAACCACCTTCGTCTCTCACGAGCTAGATAGAGCCTGAAGTCCTATGCTGTGACCAAGGTAGGAAGGGCCGGGTACTTGAGCCTGTTCAACCACACTATGAGGAAGGCAGCCTTCAAAGGCCGTATTCCTTGCCGAAGTTAGCAATGTTTGAAAACACTTGGGTTGCAGGATGAGATCAGTCAGTGAAGACGTTGCAGAGCCCCATCTCTGCTGGGGATTCGGTGCCCCTCTCGGTGGAGGGGACTCCGTGCCCCAAGCTGTGCTACTTCACCAAAGACGCAGTGGATCAGTCCCGCGAGCCGGCTTGACGCCAGGCTCTTCCGTTTCTGCTGGCTAGCCTTCTGTGTCTGTGTCTCTCTGTGGTTATCGATTGTCTCCGTTGGTGTCTATTAACTTGGGACTGAGACTGACGCTCTGAGACAGAGTTCCTCCAAACCCCTTGACTTAATGATAGCCCATTAGCCCTCAGTGATTGTCAAGAAGGGTCCTTTTCAAACTTACTGCAGCTCAGAAAGGCCCACTTGGAAGGTGAGATGGCCACCGGACCTCGTGGGTTGGGCCAAACTGGTTGATAACCCACCCGCTTCGATGAGAAAATCTTGCCTCCACAGAAACCTGAGGGCCTGGCGATCAGGAAAATGCACCTGCCCTCCTGGGCTTCGGAGCCGCCTAGCAAGGAAACGAAAGCCTGTGCGCCGCTCTACCCTACCTTACAGGGTGGAAGGGAACAAGAATGAATCTTTCCCCTCACATCTGCCCGGTGTGACATGGCCTCCGGGCCGGCCGCCCGCACCGCCGCATCTCCCACGACCCCGTAGCCCTGCGCCCAGCCCGGCCAAGGTCTCCAGGGCCGTCCCCGCCCAAACCGCGGGCTCCGCGAGGTGGCTCCGCCACGTGCACTCACCCATCGACGACCACCACGCACAAAATGCCTCCGAGACCTCTTCAGAAGCTATGGCTTTCCTCACATGGTAGGGTCGGACCACGGACCTGCATTGACGTCCAAAGTAAGCCACAGTTTAGCCTCTGCCTTGGGGATTCCAGAGGAATTACATTGTGTCTACAGACGCCAGAGTTCCGTTCAGATAGACAACAGAAAAGAAAATCCTAAAAGACACCACAAGTCAATTGACCTTGGAGACTGGCGGAGACCGGGTGGCTCTCCTCCCCTTTGCAGTCGAGAGGGTGCACAGCTCCCCCTACCTGATGGCATTAGCTCCTTTGGAAACTCGGTCGGGCCTAAACTGCATGCCCTCTCTCCAAATCGAATGGATGATTCCTAAACACACGTTTGAGTTTTCCGCTTCCGATTGCAGAAAAAGTAAGACTCTTTTCCCTTTAAACAAAGATGATTTCCAAATTCTCGTGTCAATACCTCTCCATTGGTTACCAAGCCCTCACGGGGAGAACAACGTTTCCTAAGTTAAAATTCTGCTAAGTGTACGTAAGACGGAGACAAAATTAGAAAGAAGCAATCTTCTATGTAGGAATCCTAAACCAAGTATAGAAAACAATTACATTTCTCTGGAGGGTAAAAAATGGAATTGTGCTCTAAAGAAAACTGACTGTTTAGAGAAAAATAGTTTTTAGACAACATGTGAACGTCAAATGTAGAAGGTCCGTGAAGGGAAATCTTTCAAAACATATTCGATGTGTGCTCAGGAGCACCTAAGGTTGAGGTACATGGAATTGGAAAAATACCCTGGTAGAAAGGTAAAACCCTACTTTTCTCTCTGGCCAAATCACAAAGTTTTCTCGCATTGTCAATCTGCTCTGGAGAAGACAATGTAAACAAAGGTTTTCTCCTTTTACTGGGAGGACACAGAATTGAAACTTCTCCATGTTCAAGGAGCTAGGTTTTTCTACATTTGCCTTGAAGATATTTTTGGCCACTTTGGTTCAATTGAAGAAGAAAGCTTGTAAGATTTTTAATGGTCTCTAATCCTCTTTAGGATAGACTATATAACTTCCTAAGGATTTGACACACTCCCCAAGATTTAAATACGAAATAAGGCCTTTAGACCATTGAGGCCCTTTAATTGGACATGCTAAGTGACTTGGAAAAAACACGATGTACAACAGTCAACCTTAGGTTGTATTGCATGGGTAAATGCTATATCTGCCCCAAGATATATGCAGCTTCGAAAGTTTCAATGTTTTGCTCTAGGGTTCTCACGTCATAATCTGATGACTTAAACTACTGTCTGTCAGAAAAGGAACGGAATTTCTTTGTAAGTTGCATCGTACTGACCTCCCCTCCAAGGTTTACAGTATCCACCTGAGATTTTGTCATGGAAATATGTGCTTGCCTTCATGCAAGAACGTCCGTGGGTAATGCAACTCGTAGCCCTGAGGTCTCACTACCACCACCCTCATGACTGGGACTCGAAAGAAGACCCATGACGGAGTCCTCAACTCAAGAAGAGACGGGGGGAATGAAGAGCCTAAGTAACGTCATTTTGAGATTGAGGCGTCCATTAAGAGCAACGTCGGATTGCGCGGAGCCCCAGTTCCACGAAAAGCCTCAGATGGCTCAAGGCGAAAGCCATCCTTGGAGCGCCCTCGGATCAGCTCATCAAAAAAGCATTCCTGTGATCTGGGTCAGGGCTGGGAACTGCAGACAGTGATTTTGTACACACTAGCCAATTGCTCACCGCTTGCCCGAACCCCACGTGGGCCCTTGGAACTCACCACCTAACTGGTCATTTTCAAAGGATTCGCAAAGGTCAGGACTGGGTCCCACCAAAAGTCATGAGCACCTCACAGATACTGAATGGTCAAAGCTGTTACCGTGGGGGCTGTCCGATTGTCATGGGTGCTTATGCGATGCTGCTCTACGTGCAACGTGTGCGCTGTAACACCCCCGTCCCTGACCCCACAAGAAGCCTACTTGCTATTGTTCGGGGCTTCACCTTGCTGCCACTACAGCGGTAGACGGATGAGCCCCGGCCCGAGCTTGTAATAAAGACCCTTTTGGACTTGCATCGGTGTCCGCTCCTTGGTGGTCTCTTCGGACTCGCGAATAGGGCACATTTAGGGGTCGTCCAGGATTCCCAATGTAGAAAAGAAAAGAAGGAAAGAAAAAACCTGATGAACAAAGAGCGATTAAACATATAACCAGATTTCCCATGTAATGTTAAATAATCAGCATATGCAGTGCTTCTTGAAGAGTATTCAGAAAGATAGAGAAGACAGGTCTGGGATGAGGCACAATTGCAAATTCAATGAACCGACATAAGGGATTAGAATCTTTTTTCAAAGAGGTAAAGGGTTGAATATGGTTCAATAGGTGAGAGAAGGACGCTGGTGTTATCTAGAGAACCTATATAGTTTAATTACTCCTGGAATAAAGAGATGAAAAAGTTATCTGTTGTAGAATTTACATCTACAGAATGTACTAATTGTTACTGTTTAAGGAGGCCAGTGGCCAGAGTTAATTAGGTGTTCCGGGGAAAAATAGAATAAAAGAGAAAATGGGGTGGGTGGAGGGGAGTTTCAGGAATGGTCGTGGTGTGATCTCATGCTTCTGGCGTGAGTTCTGCCTTAGTGGTTGTGGGGAGGAAAATGGCAGTGGACCAGTCCCTTCTTCTTCTTTTTTTTTTTAAATGTTTTTATTTGTTTGTAGGAGAGAGAGACACAGCATGAGGAGGGGAGGGTCAGAGAGAGAGGGAGTCACAGACTGAAACGGGCTCCAGACTCTGAGCTGGCAGTCAGCACGGAGCCCGACGCGGAGCTCGAAACCATGAACCGTGAGATCATGACCCTAGCGAAAGTAGGACGCTTAACGGACTAAGCCACTCAGGCGCCCCTGGACCAGTCTCTTCTTGAACCAGGCGCTGCACTTCGCTTTTTTGATGTGTAAACTTCCCGTGTGGGGTGTGTTTCGCTCTTTAACCCGGGCCAGGCTAGTTTCCAAGTGCAGACCATGCACCCAACTCAAATTGCGGTAGATACAACCTCACAGGTGATCCCCTCAAAGCAATTCCAAGTCTCTGGTCTAGCCCTGGGTGTGGTGTCAGAAGCCGCTGCTCCCGTTCCTCCAGGTCGGGTTATCGAGCTTGGTCGACTGTTTGTTTGTAAAGCGCGTCTGGCCAGCTTGAAAAAGGGAAACCAGGTCCCTCTGTGTCTCGTCACCCGAAACACGAACTCGCAGACAAATCTCCCAGTTTTAAGCCCTTCACCTTCCCTCTAAAGTTCCAGCCAGTTCGGAGGGCGGAGGTACACGAACCGTTCCTTCAGGAATTCAGCCAATCCAGGAGTACAAAGGAAGAAAGGAACGGTGCCCGCACGCGCCCGCGCGGATCTGCTCTTGGAGGAGTTGGCGCATGGGATTTGGCGCGCACGGTCCTGTGCCCTGAGCAGAGGTTTTTCTGTTTCCAGCAGCAGGGACTCTCTCTTTATCCCCTCTCACTCCCCGCACAGGGGGATCGCCCCGTCCCTGTGAGTCTCCAATCCCAGCCCGACTTTATCTTCCCCTGTTCTCACTCACGTTAGAAGGCTTTCTCAGTGGATTCTCCATCCTGTCTATCCCAGTGTCTTGGGTTCTGTAAGGTTTCCCATGGCTTCAGATCTTTTCTGTGTGAGATATGGGGGCGAGTGGAATGCATGGAGCTCCCTACTTCTCTGCCATCTTGCCCCTCCTCCAAGACCCTTGCATTTCTGATATCCCGAAGGGAACATTGCTTTTTTTACAGAAAATGTGATGCTTGACAGGTTGCAGGTGGCATGGTGAAGTTTTCTTTGATTGTGTCCCTCACCGGGCTCATTTAGCTTCTTTCCTTCTGAAAAGCAAGAAGGCTCTCAGATGGGCAATTTTCTTCCAAGTTGTGAATCGATGCAGAAAGAGTCCAATCGAGGATTCCAGCACCATAGGCTGTTTTCAAACACTTGCAGGTCACCAGGGAAACTGACCGTGAATCACTGAATGAATGTTGCATCCGGAATTGATGGAAATAGCAGTGTTTGCACAGCTCCTACCATGACAAACGAAAACTGGTATCTCTTTCTGCTACTACTCGCTCATTTTGGAAATGAGCCTGCTGGCATTGACTAGGCCTCACAATATTCTATATCAGACCGATACTTTGAACACAGCTACCTCATAAGGAAAAGCATATTCCTGCATTTTCTTTTATTAAAATATTTGATTTATTTCTAGGAGAGAGAGAGAGAGAAACAGCGTGATCAGGGGATGATCAGAGAGAGAGGGAATCACATACTGAAACAGGCTCCAGGCTCTGAGCTGGCAGTCAGCACAGAGCCCGACCCGGGGCTCGAACCCACGAAATGCGAAATCATGACCTAAGCGAGAGTCGGACGGTTAACCGACTAAGCCACACAGGCGTCCCATATTCTTGAATTTTCAAAAGAGATTTTGGATGAGGGCACTGTGGATGATTGTCAAAGGCCTCTTCCTATAGGCCTTGCGGATCAAAGACAATTGAGCCTGTCCCCAAGACAAAAAGCTTAATTTAAAGTTAAGGTACAGATAGGGCAGAACATAAGTTACTATACATATCTTTGCTAATTGGTGATGCATAGTAGTCCCTTCCTCAAGGCGTACATTCCACAAACACCCTCCCTTACACTGGCAGCTGGAATGAGGATAGAAAAGATAGCCAAAACATAAACCCAGATGGAAAGATTGACACATTTATGGCCCCCATGGTACTTGTACATTCAGAATCAAGGAAAAGCTCGCTCAAACAACTTAGGAACAACCCTAATATACATTCTTCCTCTTGTGGTTAAAAATTGTCTAAATGCCTCCCATGCAAAATAAGTTTTTTAGTATCTTAATCCGGGGGACTGACATCAAGAATATGGGGAGGTTTTGGGGCGCCTGGGTGGCTTATTCGGTTAAGCGTCCGACTTTCGCTTAGGTCATGATCCCGCGGTTCGTGGGTTCGAGCCCCGCGTCGGGCCCTGTGCTGACTGCCAGCTCAGAGCCTGGAGCCTGTTTCAGTCTGTGACTCCCTCTGTCTCTGACCCTCCCCTGCTCACGATGTTTCTCTCTCTCTCTCTCCTAAAAATAAATAAAACATTAAAAAAAATTAAAAAAAAAAGAATATGGGGAGGTTCTGCAATAATTTTGTAAAGCTTGTTTCTGTACACCTTTTGCTGATCAAAGCATCTTATTACAAATAATTAGCCCCTGTAAAAATTCTATCTTCTGATGTCATGTTATTATTTGACCCACAAATAAAGACCCCAATACCAATAGGACGGTGATGCCTGCCTGGTGATCAGAAAGAATCTCTGGGCTCTCTCACTCACTGTCTCACAGACACCATCCATCCTTCAGAGACCCCTGGAACTGCTGAAGCCAGCCTCTGGCAAAGGAGGGGGATCAGGTGCAGTCAATGGGACATTTCCTATGGCCCATTTCATTGATGTTTCTTACTCTTCAGCTTATGCTGGTCACTTTATCCTTTGCTTTCTCCAATTCTCTTCTGCAAGAAAATACTTTGGCCTCTGAGGATCCATGCCCATTTTGGGTCTTGTTCTCAAACTCGGTTTACTCTGGTAGGCTTTGGTGCCATTTTTAAGGTCTTTTCACTCTCATTTTAGCTGAGGACATGGGTCAAGTTCTATGGACTCTGGAATACCTCTTTGGTACCTCTTACCACTTGTCTTTGACAACTATGTGTTCATGAGGAAAATTATGGCATTTGAGGTGCCCAGCATGAAATATTTGCATGTAGGCATGCCCATAGGAGTTGGCAGAAAACCAATCCTATTACTGGAACACGAAAACATGGAGCTATACAGTACATTTTCAGTTGTATCCCATTCTCATTTGAATTCCAGATGAAGGATTCCTCTAGAATGGGCTTCCAGGTAAAACCTCTGGTATGTTTCCCTTTCCCAGTGCACTGGTGCTTCTTATTCTGAAGCAGCTTCAGAGAGATTGTGCTAGTCAGTTGATTCTTGCCTGAACCTACTCTCAGAGGAAAAGAAGAACTTTGGTTTTCCATGTGTCCATTCCCAATTCCCTTACTGGTTTCCTTTCATGAAATATTTCTTTATTTTATGTGTGTGTGTGTGTGTGTGTGTGTGTGAGAGAGAGAGAGAGAGAGACAGAGAGAGAGAGAGACAGACAATGAATGGGATAGGGGCAGAAAGAGGGAGACAGAGGATCCCAAGCAGGGCTTCAGATTGTAAGCACAGAGTCTGATGTGGGGCTTGACCTCGCGATTTTGAGATAATGACCTGAGGTGAAATCAACGGTGGGCTGCTTAACTGACTGAGCCCCACAGGTGCCCCTTCTCATATTGTTTGTGTCATTATAATCACAGTTCCCACTAGGCACAGTGGGTCTGTCAATACCTCAGTGAAAACCCAGAGATTGGTGGAAAACTCCCACTCTGCTCCTATGCTACCTGAAAGCATTCATTTCTGATACACAAAAAGACCCATTGACCTGTCACTGACTACTTGGTGCTTGAAAACATGAAGTGGACATGGTAAAAGACAGCAGAACTTCAACAACTAGCTGCTACAGATGACTTTATTATGAAAAGCAGACAGTTCACCCATTTGCGGTATCCATCAGGACCTGCAGAATGTGCAAGAAACAGCTCATTCAAGGACCAGTGCACCTCAAGCCAGGCACAAGCCATAACCTGCTAACTATTCATCATGACTGCCTCAAAGGACAGGACAAAAAGAATCCAATGGGAGAAATGTTCCCTCTCCTCCTGAAGGAACAATGCAGGGGGTTTACCGTTGGCCTAGCCCACACATTGTTCTTACTCCTGAGACAAGCATCTTGCCAAGAGATTGTGCTAGTCCTTTCGTGTTTTGCTATATTCCCGTCTCTTCTGAGAATAAGGAACATTGGCCTTCTGTGTATTCTCCCCCATCCTGTTGCTCTTTTCCAAACTAAGCCCTCCATGTTGTTCATTCAGACACAGTGCGCCGGGGGCATTTTCTTGACTTGTAATAGCGAGTCAGGCCATGTTCTTGTCAGTCTGTGATACGCTGGGACACAGGGTCCCTCAAATAGTGCCTTTAAGTACTATGTTGACAAAGATAAACCCAGGGCATTTCAAGGTGCCCAGCAAGAATGCTCGTGTTTAGCCATGGTCAGAGACATCAGGAGGGAGCTATCCTAACTTCTGGGACAAGAGAACATGGACCTAGACCTTTCCTTCTCAGCTTGAGCCCATTCTCCACTGAAATGAAAATGTTTGGCCCTGTTTGTAGGCATTTCAATTCCCTGACTGTGTGATAAGCACGCCTTGGGTCCTAGGCAAGGCTAATTAGACTGTGCCCCATATAGTGAGTGCCCAGACATTACTGATGAGCTCTGATTCTGGTCTGTTCTAAGCAAAAGCAATCAGTTTCTGATATTGCAAAAGAACAAACTGCCTTCCTGGGAGTTCTTGGTGTTTGGCTGGCGGATACAAGAAATGATGGTTCACCAACTTGTTTCCCTCCCTAACCGTTAAAGATGCGTTCACCCTGAAGTGGAGTTGGCTTACCCATGTGCCATATTCTCTATGATCTGCTTAGCACAGAAAGAAACCATGCAAGAACGACTGCACCACAGTCCAGTTCTAAACACTTGAGCAGAAACCACTCTCCTTGAATCACTACTGCCTCTATCCACTGATAGGATGGATGGGAAGGGAAAAGGGTGAACTCCAGAAGCTTTTCCTCTCTTTCTCAGTAAGAATACAGGCATCTTGCCATGAGGACCCCCACCGTAAAAGATGGAATTTTCTCTTTGCCCTGGCTCATATGTGTTTCTTATTCCTGAAACAGTCAGCTTGCCAAGAGATTGTACTAGTCCTTCACCCTCAGACTTATCCCTTTCTCATCTCTCATAGGAACAGTATCCCTCAGTGTATCTATCCCCATCCTTTTACTTTTTTAATGTTTATTTTTATATTTGACAGAAAGAACGCAGAGAGATAAAGAGGGAAAGAGAGAGAGAGAGAATCAGAGAGAGAGAGAGAGGGATACATGACCCAAAGCAGGCCCTATGCTGACAGCAGAGGACGTGAGGTGTTGCTCCAGCTTGCAAACCATGTGTTCATAACCTCAGCCATTATCGGATGTGTGACCAACCTAGCCACTCTAGAACCCCTTCCCTTTTCCCTTTATATTTCTTTTTAATTTTTCCATTTAATTTTGAGAGAGAGAGAGAGAGAAAGACGAGTGCAAGCAGGAAAGGGGCGAGAGAGGGAGACACAAAATCTGAAGTAGTCTCTGAGCTGTCAGGACAAAGACCGACATGTGACTTGAACTAATGAACTACGAGATTATGACCTGAGCCAAAACCGAGTCAGCCGTTTAACAGACAGCCACCCAGGAGACTCCTTTTACTCTTTTTCAAGCTAGACTCTGCCATGTTTCTAGAATCTTCCCATGTGAAGGCTCATGGTTCAGAGCAATTCCCTCTGATTTTAACTGAGCATGCTAGATGAGTTCTAGAATGACAGAACAAGTTAGGCACTAGGTTGGGCCACAGAATAGGTTGGACAATAGGAGCCCTGCAATTTGCCTTCCAGAGCTATATTGACAATATCCAATGTAGGTCAGTGCAAAGTACTCAGCACAGAATGTATGTGTGTTGCTAGGGCCAAAATGTTTGGAGGCAGCTGGTCTCACTTCTGGGCAGGGACAAATGGAGGGAAACATTCCACTCTCAGCTTTATTCCATTCCGTTGGTTGCCTAGTAGTTTTATGGATTGTTTCCTTTGCCGTGCAAAAGCTTTTAATCTTGATGCGATCCCAATAGTTCATTTTTGCTCTTGATTCCCTTGCTTTTGGGGATGTGTCAAGTAAGAAATGGCTGCGGTGGAGGTCAAGGAGGTTGTTCCCTGCTTTCTCCTCTAGGGTTTGGATGGTTTCATGTCTCACATTCAGGTCCTTTATCCATTTTGAGTTTATTTTTGTGTATGGTGTGAGAAAATGATCTAGTTTCATTCTTCTGCATGTTGCTGTCCAGTTCTCCCAGCGCCATCTGTTAAAGAGGCTGGCTTTTTTCCATTGGATACTCTTTCCTGTTTCGTCAAAGATTAGTTGGCTGTATACTTTTTGGTCCAATTCTGAGTTCTCAATTCTATTACATTGTTCTATGTGTCTGTTTTTGTGCTGATACCATACTGTCTTGATGATGACAGTTTTGTAGTAGAGGCTAAAGTCTGGAATGGTGGTGCCTCCCCCTTTGGTTTTCTTCTGCAATATTACTTAGGCTATCCGGGGTCTTTTGTGGTTCCATACAAATTTTAGGATAGTTTGTTCTAGTTTTGAGAAGTATGCTGGTGCAATTTTGACTGGGATTTCATTGAATGTGTAGATGGCTTTTGGGTAGTAATGACATCTTAACTATATTTATTTTTTCAATCCATGAGCACGGAATGTTTTCCCATTTTTTTGTATCTTCTTCAATTTTCTTCATAAATTTTGTATAGTTTTCATCATACAGATCTCTTATATTCTTGTTAGGTTTATTCTTAGGTATTTTGGGTTTTTTTTTGTGCAATTGTGAATGGGATCAGTTTCTTGATTTCTCTTTCTGTTGCTTCATTGTTGGTGTATAAAAATGCAACCTATTTCTGTACATTGATTTTGTACCCTGCAACTTTGCTGAATTCTTGGATCAGTTTTAGTAGGCTTCTGGTGGAGCCTGCTGGGTTTTCTATGTAGAGTATCATGTCATCTGCAAAAAGTGATAGTTTGACTTCTTCTTTGCCAATTCTGAGCTTTTTCCTTTTGTTGTCTGATGGCTGATGCTAGGACTTCCAGCTCTATGTTAAACAAGAGAGGTGAGAAAGGACATCCCTGTCGTGTTCCTAATCTCAGGGGGAAAGCTCTCCGTTTTTCCCCATTGAGGTTGATGTTACCTGAACAACATAAAAGCTCATAAATGGCTTTTATGATGTTTAAATAAGTTCCTTCTATCCCGACTTTCTTGAGGGTCTTTATTAAGAAGGATGTTGTAATTTGTCAAATGCTTTTTCTGCATCTATTGACAGGATCATAAGATTTTTCTTTTCTTTTGTTGATGTGATGTATCACATTGATTCATTTGTGAATATTGAAACAGTCCTGTAACCCAGGAATGGGTCCCACTTAATGTTGGTGGATAATTATTTTTATGTGCTGTTGAATTTGATTTGCAAGTGTCCTGTTGAGGATTTTTGCAGCTGTATCCATAAAGGATATTGGCCCTGTAGTTCTCTTTTTTTTTTTGCTGGGTCTCTGTCTGGCTTGGGAATCAGAGTGATAAAAGGAATCCAGATGTTTTCCTTTGATTTCTTCTATTTTTTGGAATAGTTGTTGCAGACGAAAGGACAAAGACAAGACACACAAAAGACAGACACATACACAACTCCGACCGGAGGGAGAAAACTCTCCGCAAGCCCCCGTGCGGTTTATTTTTATACCCCGGTAGCTGGATACATACTGAAATCTACAAGATGTATTCTTTTACCAAATAAGGGCAAGAAGCCAAACACATTCCAAAGATGGGGTGGGGGTAGAGCAAAGGGAGGAAGCGACCACAACACGTTTACTAAGATTCCTGCCCACAACTCCAGCCTCCTCCTTATTTCTAAGGAGGGCATGTTCCCTCGTATGCGAGTAGATCATTAACCTTGGGTATTGTGTGCAGGTCTCTTGGCAGAACATCCTGTTTGCAGGCATGATCTGCCCAAGCAGAGAGTCTCGTGTGTAGACACATCCCCGCTCCCCTAACCATTTTTTCTCATGGTCACTGTCGGGCTCCCACAATAGTTTTAGAAAAATGGGTATTAATTCTGTTTTAAATCTCTGGTAGAATTGCCCAGGGAAGCCATCTGGCCCAGGGCTCTTATTTGTTGGGAGATTTTTGATAGCTGATTCGATTTCCTCACTTGTTATGGTCAGTTCAGGTTTTCAATCTCTTCCCATGTGAATTTTGGCAGGGAATGTGTGTTTAGGAATTTGTCCATTACTTCTAAGATGTCCAGTTTGATAACGTATAATTTTTCATAGTACTCCATGATAAATGCTTGTCTTTCTGAGGGGTTGGTTGTAATTAGTCCATTTCCATTCATGATTTTGTCTATTTGAGTGCTCTCTCTTTTCTTTTTGAGAAGCCTGGCTAGAGGTTTGTCAATTTTATTTTTTCAAAAAACCAACCCTTGGTGTCATTGATCTGTTCAACTCTTTCTTTGGTTTCTATATTGTTTATTTCTGCCCTGAGTTTTATTACTTCTCATCTTCTACTGGGTTTTGGGTGCTCTTGTTGCTCTCCCTCTAGTTGCTTTAGGTGTGCTGTTATATTCTGCACTTGTGATTTTTCTAATTTCTTGAAATAAACCTGGAGTGCAATGTACTTTCATCTTAGGACTGCCTTTGCTGAATCCCATAGAGTTTGGATTGTGGTATTTTCAATTTTCATTTGTTTCCATACATTTTTAAATTTCTTCTCTAATTGCCTGATTGGCCCATTCATTCTTTAGTAGGGTTTTCTTTAACCTCCATTTTTTGGGGGGTTTTCCTGACTTCTTGTGATTGACTCCGAGTTCATAGCTTGTGGTCTGAAAGTGTGCATGGTATGATCTCAATTCTTTTATATTTATTGAGGGCTGCTTTATGTCCCAGTATGTGATCTATCTTGGAGAATGTGCCATCCGCGCTTGAGAAGAAAGTGAATTCCTTGGCCTCAGGATGTAGAGTTCTAAATATATCCGTCAAATCCATGTGGTCCAATGTGTCATTTCAGTCATTGTGTCTTTATTGATTTTCTTTCTAGTTGATCTGTCCATTGCTCTAAGTGAAGTATTAAAATCCCCTGCTATTAGCACGTTCTTATAGATAAGAGTCTGTCTTTTTGTGATTGTTTTATGTATTTAGGTGCTCCCATATTTGGTGCATAGACATTTATAATTGTTAGCTCTTCTTGATGGATAAACCCTTTATTATATAAAGCCCTTCTTCATCCCTTGTTACTGTCTTTAAAGTCTAGTTTGTCTGATATAAGTATGGCTACTCCAGCTCTTTTTTTTTTACTTCCAGTAGCATGATAGATATTTCTCCAACCCCTTCCATTCAATCTGAAGGTGTCCTTCAGTCTAAAATGAGTTTCTTGTAGACAGCAAATATATGGATTTTGTTTTTTATCCATTCTGCTACCTTATGTCTTTGATTGGGGCAAGTAGTCCATTTACATTCGGTGTTCTTATTGAAATATTGGGTTTAGAATCATTGTGTCGTTTGTGGGATTCATGCTTGTGGTGGTGTCTCTAGCATCTTGCGTTTCCTGTAACATTTCCCTACGAGAGTCCCCGTCAGGGTTTCTTGTAGGGCTGGTTTGGTGGTGACAAGTTCTTTAAATTTTTGTTTATTTGGAAAGACTTTGATCTCTCCTTGTATTCTGAATGACAGGCTTGCTGGATAGAGGATTCCTGGCTGCATATCTTTTCTGTTCATCACATTGAAGATCTCCTGCCATTCCTTTGTAGCCTGCCACATTTCAGTAGATAGGTCTGTCACCACTCTGATAGGTTTCCCTTTGTATGTTAGGGCCCTTTTCTCCCGAGCTGCTTTCAAAATTCTCTCTTTGTCTTTATATTTTGCCATTTTCACTATAATATGTCGTGTGGAAGATGGATTCAAGTTATGTCTGAGGGGAGTTTTCTGTGCTTCTTGAATTTCAACATGTACCACTCTCCCCAGGTTGGGGAAATTTTGTGCTATAATTAGTTTAAGGACTCCTTCAGTACCTTTCCCTTTACCTTTTGGGATTCCTATGATGATATTGTTTCATTTAATTGTATTTCTGAGCTCTCGAACTCTTTTTTTATGTTCCTGTATCAGTTTATCTTTCTCTTTCTCATCATCCTCTTTTTCTATGAATGTGTCTTCTAAATCACTTATTCTCCTTTCTGCCTCTTCAATCTGCGGATTGGATTACTTCATTTTATTATGTATCTCATTTATAGCATTTTTAATTAATCATAGCTATTATTGAGCTCTATAGTGTTTGCAGCCATAGTTTCGCTGATGTTCTCTATGCTTTTTTCAAGCCCAGTGATTAATTTCATGACCATTGTTCTAAAGTCCTGTTCAGTTATGTTGCTAATATCTGTTCTGAGCAGTATTTTAGCTATCAATTCTTCCTGGAATTTCTTTGGAGGAGAGTTCTTCTGTTTCATCATTTTGGTTAGTTTTCTATCTCTTCTTAATTTAATTTTATTTTTTTACAAATAGTTTATTGTCAAATTAGTTTGCACATAACACACAGTGCTCATCCCCACGAGTGCCCTCCTCCATGCCCATCATCCCTCCCACCTACATCCATCAGTTCGCAGTTTTTCTCAGCATTCAAGAGTCTCTTATGGTTTGCCTCTCTCCCTTTCCCCCACCCTTTTCCCCCTTCTACTCCCCCTTGGTCCTCAGTTAAGTTCCTCCTAATCCTCCTATACGTGCAAACATATGATATTTGTCCTTCTCTGCCTAACTTATTTCGCTCAGCATAACACCCTCTAGGTCCAACCTTGTTGCTACACATGGCCAGATTTCATTTTTTCTCATTGCCATGCAGTATTCCATTGTATAAATAAACCACATCTTCTTGATCCATTATTCCATTGATGGACACTTAGGCATTTCCATGTTTTGGCTACTGTTGAGAGTGCTGCTATGAACATTGGGGTACATGTGCTCCTATGTATCAGCATTTCTATATCCCTTGGGTAAATTCCTAGCAGTGCTATTGCTGGGTCACAGGGGAGTTCTATTGTTAATTTTTTGAGGAACCTCCACACTGTTTTCCAGAGGGGCTGTACCACTTTATATTCCCACCATCAGTGTAGGAGGGTTCCCGTTTCTCCACATCCTCACCAGCATCTCGTGTTCTCTGATTTGCTCATTTTAGCCACTCTGACTGGCGTGAGGAGGTATCTCAGTGTGGTCTTGATGTGTATTTCCCTGATGAGGAGGGATGCTGAGCATCGTTTCATGTGTCTGTTGGCCATCTGGATGTCCTCTTTGGAGAAGTGTCTGTTCATATCTTCTGCCCATTTCTTCACTGGGTTGTTTGTTTTTCGGGTGTGGAGTTTGGTGAGTTCCTTATAGATTCTGGATATCAACCCTTTATCTGATATGTCGTTTGCAACTATCTTTTCCCATCCCGTTGGTTGCCTATTAGTTTTTTTGGGTAGTTTCCTTTGCCGTGCAGAAGCTTTTAATCTTGATGAGGTCCCAATCGTTTATTTTTACTCTTGATTCCTTTGCTTTTGAGGATGTGTCAACTAAGAAGTTGCTACGGTGGAGGTCAAAGAGGTTGTTTCCTGCTTTCTCCTCTAGGGTTTTGATGGTTTCCTGTCTCACATTCAGGTCCTTTATCCATTTTGAGTTTATTTTTGTGCATGGTGTGAAAAATTGATCTAGTTTCATTCTTCTGCATGTTGCTGTCCAAATCTCCCAACACCATCTGTTAAAAAGACTGTCTTTTTTCCATTGGATATTCTTTCCTGCTTTGTCAAAGATCAGTTGACTGTATACTTTTGGGTCAACTTTTGAGTTCTCAATTCTGTTCCATTGGTCTATGTGTCTGTTTTTGTTCCAATACCATACTGTCTTGATGATGACAGCTTTGTAGTAGAGGCCAAAGTCCGGGATGGTGATACCTCCCGTTTTGGTTTTATTTTTCAGTATTACTTAGGCTATTCGGGGTCTTCTGTGGTTCCATACCAATTTTAGGATAGTTTGCTCTAGCTTTGAGAAGTATGCTGGTGCAATTTGATTGGAATTGCGTTGAATGTGTAGATAGCTTTGCGTAGTAATGACATCTTAACTATACTTATTCTTCCTATCCATGAGCGTGGGCTGTTTTTCCATTTATTTGCGTCTTCTTCGATTTTCTTCATAAGTTTTCTATAGTTTTCATCATCCTGATCTTTTGTATCCTTGGTTACTTTTATTCCTAAGTATTTTATGTTTTTTTTTTTGTGTGTGTGTGTGCAATTGTGAAGGGGATCCTCTTCTTGATTTCTCTTTCTGTTACTTCACTGTTGGTGTATAAAAATGCAACCGATTTCTGTACGCTGATTTTTGTACACTGCAACTTGGCTGAATTCTTGGATCAGTTCCACGAGGCTTCTGGTGTAGTCTGTCGGGTTTTCTATGTAGAGTATCATGTTGTCTGCGAAAAAGTGAAAGTTTGACTTCCTCTTTGCCAATTCTGATGCCTTTGATTTCCTTTTGTTGTCTTATGGCTGATGCTAGGACTTCCAGCACTATGTTAAACAGCAGTGGTGAGAGTGGACATCCCTGCCGTGTTCCCGATCTCAGGGGAAAAGCTCTCAGTTTTTCCCCGTTGACGATGATGTTAGCTGAAGGCTTCTCATAGATGGATTTTATGATGTTTAAGTAAGTTCCTTCTATCCCAGCTTTCTCTAGAGTCTTTATTAAGAAGGGATGCTGTATTTTGTCAAATGCTTTTTCTGCATCTATCGACAGGATCATATGGTTTTTATCTTTTCTTTTGTTGATGTGATTTATCACATTGAATGATTTGCAAATGTTGAACCAGCCCTGTAACCCAGGAATGGATCCCACTTGATCTTGGTGGATACTTCTTTTTATGTGCTGTTGAATTCGATTTGCAAGGATCTTGAGTCTGGGAGTTTTCCTTCACTTTCTATTTTTTGGAATAGCTTGAGATGAATGGGTATTAATTCTGTTTTAAACGTCTGGTAGAATTCCCCAGTGAAGCCATCTGGTCCTGGGCTCTTATATGTTGGGAGATTTTTGATCACTGATTCAATTTCTTCACTAGTTATGGGTCTGTTCAGATTTCCTACGTCTTCCCTTGTGAATTTTGGTAGGGGGTGTGCGTTTAGGAATTTGTTCATTCTTCTAAGTTGTCCAACTTGTTGGCATATAGGTTTTCATAGTATTCCCTGATAATTGCCTGTATTTCTGAGGGGTTGGTTGTAATAATTCCATTTTCATTCATGATTTTGTCTATTTGGGTGCTGTCTCTTTTCTTTTTGAGAAGCCTGGTTAGAGGTTTGTCAATTTTGTTTATTTTTTTAAAAAACCAACTCTTGGTTTTATTGATCTATTCAAACATTTCTTTGGTCTCTATGTTGTTTATTTCTTCTCTGATTTTTACTATTTCTCTTCTTCTACTGGGTTTAGGGCGTTTTTGTTACTCTGCCTCTAGTTCCTTTAGGCGAGCCGTTAGATTTTGCACTTGCACTTTTTCTAGTTTCTTGAAATAGGCTTGGAGTGCAATGTACTTTCCTCATAGGACTGTTTTTGCCACATCCCAGAGAATTTGGATTGTTGTGTTTTCATTTTCGTTTGTTTCCACATATTTTTTAATTTCATCCCTAATTGCCTGATTGTCCCATTCATTCTTTAGTAGGGTGGTTTTCAACCTTCATGTTTTGGGGGTTTTCCAGGCTTCTTCCTGTGATTGATTTCAAGTTTCAAAGCATTATGAT
>JAESUZ010001235.1:0-31195 GCA_017311185.1 Proteles cristata cristata
GGGTCTTTGGTTCCACATACTGGGTCTGACCCCACGTCCCTCTTCCAGAATCCTCATGGTCCTGGAGTCCACGTACATCCCCCTTCCTTCACCTCCGAGACGGAGAAGGTGGCCAAGCAGGGGGACACCATCCCGGTGTCCGGGACGAAGGCTAGGAGCTCCAAGCCCAAGGTGCGCATCCAGGGGGCTGTCTACAAGGTGGGCTCCCGGGCTCCCCAGGGGGGCCCTTCTGCTCTCCCCACGCACACAGCTAGGAGTGGAATCGAGCTGCTCTACTGTGAAAGCCCCGCTGTTCGTGCCGTGAGGGCTTCAGGCTGTAATTCAAGATTTCTCTTTGTTTTTTGGGTTTTTTTTTGTTTTTTTGTTTGTTTGTTTTTTGTTTTTTAGCCACAGCTTTCAAGAAAGGTAGTTGGGGGAACCAGAGTGCATGGTCTCCAGACTCATAAAGTACTTGGTCCATTGTTGTCTTTGTTTGTTTATTTATTTTGAGAAAGACAGAGACAGCACGAGTGGGGAAGGGGAATTGAAAGAAGACAGAGAATCCCAAGCAAGCTCCACGCCATCAGTGCAGAGCCTGACAGGGGGCTCGAACCCATGAACCGTGAGCTCATGACCTGAGTGAGCTGAAACCAAAAGTGGGACACTTAACCAACTGAGCCACCGAGGCACCCTGGTCCATTGTCAGTTTTGAGGGAGGTGAAGTTTTGAGTGGGATTTTCATTAATTAGCTGATTTTCAACAACTAATCTACCTGTCCCAGGAGAGGGCTGCATCCAAGCATTTGGGGCTCGGAAAAGCCTGGCGACTCGAGGTGTCCCGCAAGCTGTTTCTTCCTGGGCCCCACTTTGAACCCCGCGACTGGTGATTCCATCTGTGGAGGGCTTCTCACCCCACCCCGCCCCAGGTCCTCACTAGCACCTGCTTCTCCCTCAGCGCCCATTGGGGGAGGGGTCCTGCTTCTTTCCTGCTCCTTGGGGGCCCACATCTGCCCTGCCCCTGCCTCCTTCGAGCTACAACCCAGTGGGTGCCTGGGGGGCTCAGCCAGTGAAGCGTCCAACCTTGTCTCAGGTCATGATCTCGCAGTTTGTGGGTTTAAGCCCCGCGTCAGGCTCAGTGCTGATAGCTCAGAGCCTGGAGCCTGCTTTATATCCTCTGTCTCCTTCTCTCTGCCCCTCCCTGGCTTGTGCTGTCTCTAAACAAACAAACACACACACACACAGAAATATCCATGGGATGATGATGGACCACATCTCCACCTGAGACCATGTATTTGTGATTCTGTGGATGAGAATCGTTTCTTTGGGAAGTGTTCTCCACTGGGAAGAGTCGTCAGCAGATCAGAGGCAGTGGAAGGTGGAGGCCCCATAGACACCGGTAACCTGAGGGGTGCGCTCAACCTGAGACTGGTGGTCTTTCTCCCATTTCACATCTCTGATGCCTTTTCCTGCCCAGGAGGCCGCAGCGTGGGGTGAGAGCTGGGCAGGGTGGGGCCGAGCGCTCACCAGGGACACGCATCTCTGCCCCTTTTCAGGGTCACCAGTCGCTTCCCAACCTCCCTGGGCTTTGGGCTTCTGTTGGGGGCAAGGGCAGAGCTCCTATTGGCCACAGTATGCGTGGATATCGCTCCTCATGTTTCTTTCTGTTTCATCATGATTGTACCTCATGCTACGATGTGTGTAACGTGAAGGGACTTGGCTCGGAACGTTTGGCGGTGTGTGCTGTGCGCGCAGGTCCCTCTGGGGCTTCAGGGGATGGCAGGTGTGGGGCAGGGAGCATTGCCTTGTTTCTGTTCCCCTAACTTCTCTGTCTATACCCGTGCACCCTGCAAAGTGGTAGATTCTTTCTCTTGCCCACACCTTTCTTCATCCCACAGCCGCACCTCACCTTTCCTGCCCTCCTCTTTGTTCCAGGCATGTGCGCCCTGCTGAGATCAGGCTGATGATTTTGGAGAACGTCCTTCTGAACCCAGCTTATGACGTCTGCCTGATGGTGGTGACCTCCGTTCGCTATCAGGTGCAGAAGATCTGGCAAGGAAAGATCACAGGTGGGTCGCTGACTCAGCAAGGTAGTCACGGCGGGGACCCCCTTGTTCTTGTGGTAAAATACACATAACATAGAATTTCTCATCTTGATGGTTTTTAAGTGATTAATTCAGTGACATGAAGGAAACACACCTGGTTGTGCGTCCATCACCAGCATCTGTCTCTGGAACCTATTCATCCTGCCAAGTTGAGGCTCCATTTTCTTTTTTTCTTTTTTTTTAATTTTTTAATGTTTTTATTTATTTCTAGGAGAGAGAGAGAGAGACAGTGTGAGCAGGGAGGGTCAGAGAGAGAGGGAGTCACAGACTCTGAAACAGGCTCCAGGCTCTGGGCTGGCAGTCAGCCCAGAGCCCGACGCGGGGCTCCTCGATCCCACGAACCATGAGATCATGACTTAAGCGAAAGTCGGACGCTTAACTGACTAAGCCACCCAGGCGCCCCGAGGCTCCATTTTCATTAAACACTAACTCTGCGTCCCTCGCTCCTCCCTCACCCCTGGTGCCCACCCTCCTCCTTTCAGTCTCTGTGGACCTGACATCTCTAAAGCCCTCAGAGGTGGAATCCTACATATTTACCCCATTGTGACCGGCATATTTCACATAGCCATGGCGTCCTCAAGGCTCGTCCCCGCTCTAGCCAGTGTCCGAAGGTCCTTCCTTTTTTAAGGCTGAAGAGCATTCCACTGTGTGGGTATTCGTACCTGCTGAACGCGTACCCTTTCACCTATCGACGGGCACGTGAGTCGCTTCCTCATCGTGGCTACTGTTGGTAAAGCTGCCCCACGCACGGGAGTGCAGGTGTCTTTGCGAAATGCTACTTTCGTTCCTCTTGGTGTGTGTCCATCCCTTTGCTGTAAGAAGGTCAGGAGCTGTGAACTTCACAGGGAGTGACTTCTCCCTTGATCTGCCATGGACTGCTGGGCGGCCTTGGCAGCCACTGCCCACCCCCCGCCCCGTGGGGCTCAGGGTCTCCATCAGAGCCCTTGAGGCCTTCCTGTCTGTGCTGGGTGGGGCGAAACGAATGAACGGATATGGGTTTGTTCCGGAAGTTCTCCACGGCTGTGTGCCTGTGATGCGTTCTGTGTGCTGATCGTTCTTCATGCAGCTCCGGTCATCCTAAGAACGATTACTATTATTATCCTTTTTTAAAAAAAGTTTACCCGTGTTTCCTGGTCAGACCCCAGGGTGTCAAGGGGCTTGGGGACATGTGTGTCACCTGTCCATCCGAGGGCTCTGACGTGGGTCCGGGCAGGTCCTTCCGTAGGCTGGAGGTCACTCTGTGACGCAGGGCGCTATTTCTGCCCCTCAGAGCAAGAGAGCTGAGAACCGAGTCCTTCTGGGCAGGACGCAGGGTGGGGAGCTGCGAGCTGAGCCCCAGATGCAAAGGAGGGACAGGCAGCAGGGCTAAGGGTGGGTGAGGTGGCGACGGCGACTGAGGGGCTCACCTGAGTTAGTTCAGGTGTCGCACAGCCCCGGAGACCAGCACACCCCCAGACCCCGAGGGAGCTTGTGGGTTTCGCCACCAGCAGGGAAATCAACGACCTGGACCCCCGAGAGACGCCCCAGCGCAGGAAATAGGCTTGTTGCCTCCCTTTCATCAGCAAGGTGATGAGACGGAAAATCCGTCCAGGGATGAAGACACCTGTGTGATTGATGGTTGCGGCTGGCACAGCTCTGGAGAAGATTCCAGACAGATGCCTTGAGAACTGAGTGACCAAAGGTCTACCACGAGCCAGTCATACAAATGGAAACTCTCTCCATTCATTTTAGATGGATTGGGTTTGTGTGTTTTTTAATTGAGACATAATTCACATCACTGTCATCTTTTTTTTTTTTAATTTTTTAAATGTTTTATTTATTTCTAGGAGAGAGAGAGAGAGACACCGTGTGAGCAGGGGAGGGTCAGAGAGAGAGGGAGTCACAGACTGAAACAGGCTCCAGGCTCTGAGCTGGCAGTCAGCACGAACGCGGGGCTCGAACCCACGAACCACGAGATCATGACCTAAGCGAAAGTCGAACGCTTAACCGACTAAGCCACCCAGGCGCCCCCACATCACTGTCATCTTAAACAAGTTGATGAGACAGGAATGGCAGGACTGATGGCATTAAAGGGGACATGAATTTCAGCTGCCGTCTGCCCTGCATGGCATCTGTGTTGCCTCAGAGAGTTACAGGTTAGTGGACAGTCCCGTGGACTTCATAGCATGCACATAACTGTCACCCCAAGTTAATTCTCTCTGGGTTCTTATTTTTTGGTTCTCCTTCCTTAAAAATATAATTTTCTAATTCCATAATTTTATTTCCCTTCTGGCCTCCCCTCTTTATCTGGTGACCTGCTGTCTTGCGACCTGAACACCTACTGTGTGCCACAGCCTGCTGGGTGCTGTGTGGAGAGGGGCTCTCGGAGCTCATAGTAGGGGCTTCTGTGTCACCCGCAGGGCCTTGTTCCCAGGGAGGGGGTACAGGTGTCTCCCCTCGCTTCTCAAGCCTGTTGGTGTTTGAATTGCTTGCGGACCTGACTGGCACAGTAACCAAATTACCAGACAGAAGAAACCCTAGGAAGGACATGCTGACTGACGGGATTGGAATAGTGGAGCTGACTGAGATCAAACACACTGAAGCTGGGAAGACCAACTGCATAGACAGGTGTCGGTGTCCCAGGTGTGGAAGGGACTTAGAACCCGGCACACCCTTGAGCTGTGGCTGCCCAGCACGGAGTCACAGGAGCTGCGTCTGCAGATGCTGCACTTTGAGGCAGGGGAGTGAGCTCCCCACGGTCCTGGGCTCAGACCACGTCCTCGTGGTCATCCTTGGAGCCTGCACGGGGTGGGGGGATTCGAAGCACATCTGGAGCGTCAGGCGGGGTCGGGAGGGGTCACAGAGCCTGTCTCCTAGGAGCACGTGGGCCTCCTGGCTTACAGACAGGCAGCCATGGGGATGAGCCTTGACCCTCTGCGGGCGGTAGACGGGCCAGTCTGGTGTCCCAAGAGCCGCCTTCCTGCTTTTACAGACAGAGAGTGACCCTTCCCATCTGCAAACCCTTCTGTATGCGGCGCCTCTTACAAGCAGCGAGTTCTGTATTTGTAAGAGGTGTTTGAGGAGTCAGTCCCCTTATTTTCATTGTCTTAGGGTTTTGTAAATCTATTGTTGTGTAAGATCTTGTGGGAATCTGTATATTCATTTGGAGAATGGCCAGAATGTCCTATTCACTTGGAGAACTTTAACTAAGGGAGGGAACCAGGGCTTCAGAAAACAGCAGAAAGTCATCCCGCTGTATTGAGCACCTGCATTATTTGATCACAGCAGGGACCTTTGATGTGCTGCTGCCGTATTCTGAACGTACGGTCTGCGGGCATCACAGCCCATCCTGGCTGGGCTTCCCCAGTTAGAGCCAGGGAAACAGGCTGTGTGGACGCCAAGTGAGTCTCATCTCTGGTGTGCACTGGAGTCTAGGAGGGCCTGTTCACACTCTGACCACGGGGCCCCCAGAGTTGGATCCAGAAGCTCCAGGGTGTGGCTGACCATTTGTAGTTGGCAGGTGACACCTGTGGTCCAGGGACCGCACTCTGAGAATCTCTGGTGGGGGCACTTTCTTGGGGGCTCGTTGGAACACTCCAAGACACCCTAAGACGGCAATAGACTGGTTGCCTCCCTTTTCGAGTTCCCATTGGAATTCTTGGGAATTCTGGAGAGTGCTCCAGCTGAGATTCCTCCTGGCCCGTGTCCTGGTCGCCTCCTGGGGCCGGCCCTGGGCCGGGAACCAGAGCGGATCGACGAGCAGGGCTGCCGTCCGTGGTTCTCCGCATCCTCTCTCTCCTCGGGGGCTGGGACGCGGCCGCACCTGCGGGCTCCGTGATTAGGCTGCCGGGTGGGACTGTGACTGACCGGGGAGAAGTCCTGTGAACGTGCTCGCGGCCTCTTTGTTTGGATCCCAGGTCCCGCTGTGGGGCACCCGGGGCTTCCAGTGTGGTTTCTGCAGCCCCCATGCTGAGGGTGCGGGCACCCACAGTGCCTGTTCCAGGGGTTGCTGGGGGACACCACGGGGTGATGTGCACTTGGTGCACCAGGCGCAGTCCTGCCACCTCCTGATCCCACGGTCGGCGGTAGACGTTGATGTCAGAAGCGCTCGGGGCCACTCATGTAGTGGGGAAAATGACGCGGAAGTGGTGGGTTTAGCAGAGCCCGTATTTCCTTGGGGAAGTTGTTTTCCATCCTGGCCCAGAATGAGCGTGTTCTCTTCTACAGCATGACACAGACTGGGGAAACATGGATGGATGGGCAGGGTGGCAACAGAGAACATTCTAGACTGGGCTCCCAAAGCCTGGTGGGAAACTGTGGGTTGGCGCCGTGTTGGAAACTTCCTGAGGCCACACAGATCCAGTGAGCCCCACGCTGGCCCCTTAGTGCAGTGGTAGCGTTCATTCAACCCTGTATTCGGCAAGCAGCCTGCAGCTGGAGTCGGAAGCTGTGCTTAATTGAGAGGGAAAAAAAAAATAGCTGTTACGGTCATCACTGAGAGACTTTTCCCCTCTGAAAATTCATGGAGACGGTCAGCTTTGTGCACAGGCATTAGGAGTAATGTTAACACGTAAACGGTTGAAAACATTATAACACTGTGTGTTGACTATGCTGGAATTAATAAAAAGTATTGAGAAAAGAAAGTGAAAGAAAAAAGAAGGAGGGATGGAAGGAAGGAGGGAGTGAAGGGAGGGAGGGAAGGGGGAAGGAAGGGAGCCAGGTAGGAAGGTCGGTGGGTCAAGCAGGGGCCCTGGTAGCCTGTTCGGGGGGTTGGGGTGGGACTGACTTATCACTTACTAACGTCTCCTGTCTTTGCTCTTGTCTCTCCCGTGCGGCAGCTTTTTGATGCTGGGAGGCCAGAGCTGTCGATGGCCTCCGAGCAGGAAGAGCTGCAGCTCCAGAGCGGCACCCCGAGCCCCGAGGGGACCCGCGCCAGCCCGTGGCTGTCGTGGACCAGGACACGTCGATGGCCACTGCCGTGCAGATGGGACAGTGCAGCCTGGTTCTCAGCCACAGGAGTCTCCCCTCCACTGGCCGGTCAGCCAGTGCATGTGCGTGTCCTGCGCAGGACGCCTGCTGCTGGAAGCCCTTTTTCTGCCCGAAAGCTCGGCTGGGCTAAAAATAACCCTGTTTTCCCTCCAGGTCTGACAATCAGAAGGAACCGACGGAAATAGCAGCGCGGCTATGTAGGATTGCTCACCTCGGCGGGGGACACACCGGAGAGGCTCCCTGGGTGGGAGGCGGTGGCAGGAGCCCAGCCTCGCTCTTCGCCTCCAGGACCGTCTCGGGTGTGGAAGGCCTCCTCCCAGGGGCCTGGCCGGGGCGGTGTCCACGCTGGCCCGTGGGTCGGCCTTGTTCCTGCCGTGCCCGCTGTCCCTCGCTCGTGTCTCTTTGCTCGTGTAGGGCTGCTCCCCAGTCCTCCCCGAACTGGTGCATAGACACAAGCAGAGGGAAGGCCAAGGTCAGGGTGGGTGCCAGAGAGAGAGAGTTTGGGTCGAGTCAGCAGGGCTTTGTCTCTTCCTGGGTTTTATTCCAGGCTCTGTCCAGACCTGACCATGGCTGTGGGCATTTGGAGGTTGGGCCCCCCAGTGGGCAGTGCAAAGGAGCCCCTATAGCCACATGACAGTTGGTAAAAGTCTCAGTGTGGAGGAAGGGGAGGCATTGGACCTCCGGAGGAAGGGAGGAATCTGCAAACTTGGAGGGCCCGTAGGGTCAGAGCTGGGGCCCAGGAGCTGCTGTACCTGACTCCATGCACCTTGGGAGATGCCCGTGACACGTGTCACCCCTGGTCACGGTGACAGTGGTTCCCTTGTGTTTCCTCAGCGCTGACTCACCCGTTGAGCGTCCTGATTGTGTTCAGGCCAGACAGCACTTGGCTGACCCGCAGCAAACCCCTAGGTCCCCTTGTTAGCCGCTACGTGAGCTTGCTGTTTGGTTTGGACCCACGCTGACCGCCTAGTACCACCAGCCAGGGTCGCCCTGTGTGTCTCAGGAGCTTCGTTTATTCCCTTGGAACCCTCCCTCCGTCTGGCCTGTGCTGGGCGCTGGAGTTCTGGAGGGAGGACGCTCAGGTCCTGGTGCAGGGGAGACCGGTGTAAACACACGGGGATAGGGCAGTGGTGAAGAGCCAGGAGATGCGAGTGCAGAGGAAAGGCTCCTGGGGGATGATATTCGAGGCGGGTATTTCAAAGGAGGGGCTCCATCGTAGGCAGGTGGGCCCGGCAGAAGTACCAGCTGGGGCGCAGGTGTGAGGAGAAAGCTTGTGGCATCTCAGGGGTCAGCGCGCAGTTGGTGTGGCACCCCGTGTGGGAACATAGCCGGAGACCCGGGAGGGAGGGCCGCTCACCTGGGTCGAATGCTGAGTCCCCGCCCCTGTGGCCTGAGTGCTCAGGCTCTGTTGCTCACCTGTTTTGTAGGGTTCGCAGTCCAGCCTGGGGACAGGTGGGTGCTGGAGATCAGCCGCCTGTATGAAATCACCATCGAAGTGCTTGAGTCTGGCAACAAGGGCTACCTGTCCGACGTGAGTGGGGGCCTTGGGGCCTGGCGGGGTGTCCCCGTGTGGGATGTGTCCCCCAAAGCAGTGCCAAGGCAGCAGGGCCCCCACACGGGCAGGCCGAGTCCCGTGGTCCCTGGTGGTGCCACTGGGTCCGTGGGCGACAGCGCTGTGGGATCGCGGGGGCCTCTGAAGACATTGTGAGCCTGTGAGTCTGCATCCCCGGCCCTCTCCCTGTAGGGCTGGGGAGGGGAGAGGAAGCCCCAGGCCCCACAGCCCATGGAGTTGGTGATGGGGAAGCAGGGTCCGCCAGCTGCCTTCCTGCTCCCTTGTCATTAGCCCGAGACTTGCCCTCATTCCGCCGAGGACCCATCTTCCCATGCTCTGCAGAGGATCGGAACGCCTATAACGCTACCTGGAAGTCCCAGGGGACCGAGGCCACCCTCCGTTGGCTTTCTGGCTCTAGACAGAGGCAGGGGGAGAGGAGTCTCGGCACAATTTGTTCCTTCGTGAGAGGTTTCCAGGACCCTCAGGCGGACCATCTGGGACCTTGCTGGTGGCTTCTGAGGTTTTCAAAGGAGGAGGCAAGGTCCCCCTTAGGCAGCTTTGCAGGTCATCCCTTTCCTCGTGTTACAGAACAAAGACTCTGTCGATCACCCCTTTTTGGGGGTCGGGATGGGGAGAAGCTCTCATGGATGTTGACGACCTTTCTTGTGGTTTGGCGTTTAGTGGTTTCCTTGCTGGGACTCAGGGTCTGAGAAGGCCGACATGGGCCTGCGCAGCAGGAGCGCTGGGCCCTCGGGCCATGCAGGGAGGGGCGCCCGGAGCCAGAGTGGTCAGAGCTCCGTTCGGGGCTTCACTCCAGCTCAGGGCCTCAGCGGCCACCATGGCCTGGCTGCTCTCTGTGGGTCACCTCCTCCTTTCCGGACTCGTCCCAGAAGTGCCTCTCTCACCCACCCTGCTCCCCTTCCAGAATATCCACATTGACACCATGTTACCTCCCGAGTTCTTCGAGGTGCTCGCTCTTCCCAGAATGGCCTGTACCTTCACATGCAGGCAACAGAGAAGGGCCAGACGGTCTTCGAGGCAGCCCTCACGTCCATGGTGGACCAGGCAAGTGGGCATCCCCACCCCTCCACGGCCTCCCAGGCTGGACATGAGCCCTGGGGAGTCGGGACCGCCCGCTCAGCCTATGCGCTGCTCTCATGGGTCCTGTGGGGTTGCCTCCCATCTGGGCTCACGAGGGCTGTCTGCTGGTTGGGCTCTGGGCTTTCCCTGCCCCCCGTCCCCACACTGGGGGTCCCTCTTCCTCTGCCCTCCGCCAGCCCCTTTGAAGGTGAGCCTGCGCTCCTGGGATGGGACAGAGCCCTGTTGGGGAAACCATGCTGGGCCGTGTGCAGGTGCATCCCTCTGATGTGGCTGCTTGGGTCCTTCCAAGTCTTTTCATTTCCTTCTTTGTTTAAAAGGCCGGTCAGCTTTAGGTGTGAGCAGTTTTCTCCTGATTGGGAGAGTGGCATGGGTTCTCTTCCCACCCTGCACAGAACCATTCCCAGACCTGTAGGGGGAGCGGCTAAAGCAGCGGAAAGGATGGTCTGTGGGTCAGGCAGCGATTCCTACCAGTCTGTCCCTTGAGCTCCAGGGGCTTCTGGGCAAGCTGCTTTCATGCCCCGTGCCTCAGTTTTACCGCCTGTAATGTGGGATACCACGTCATCCCTTCTGGGGCGCCGTGAGGATGAAGTCAGGCAGTATTTATTTGAATGGCTGTTACAGAGCCGTGGAAAGCCGTCTCCATTGAGACAGGAGGCTGCAGGGTGTGCTCCCCGACAATCACAGCGTCTCCCTGTGACCTGATCTCCAGGGAGGGCTGGGGGTCTGACTGAGGGCGTAAACTCTGGTTACTGTGTCGCCATGGTGATTCACGGTGCCCTCACCCCCTTGTGGGATGGAGGGGTCACACGTTGTGGGTGCCTGAGTGGAACCAGCAGGAGGTAGAAATCTCATCCCCAACACCCTCTCTCCGAGCATCTTGATGTTTCCGTGGCAACCAAAGACAGCCACCATCAGTACACAGTACAGGTAACCGTACAGCTGGTCCATTCCTTGGGTGTTTCCGTGGGATTGGGGCTTTTTGGCTAATCTGTGTCTAATACTGTCACCTTCTCATGGTCAGAGAGAATGTAAAATCCAAGAATTTTCATGCCTTTTCTATTTTGTGGGGTTTCTATCACAGCATTACATTTTGGTGATCAGGAAAACAAAACAAAACCAACCCAGAACAGCAGACCAGAAAGCAGAATAAAGAACCCCTGGAATGCAGATTTAACTTTGGCATGCATCTGGTTTAAAAAAAAAAAAAAAAAGTTTCCCAAAGGCAGTGTCAATATCCTTGGAGGAGGATCTGAAATTCAAGGAGAGAACAGCTCTCATTGTCACATGTCAAGTGTCCTCGGTCCCACCGGGCCTAAGTCAGGCCCTGACCAAGTCCCCCGGGGGCAGCATCCCCGCCATCTCCCTGGCAGTGATGACTGGCACCTGCTGCCTGCTCACACAGGTGTGTCCCCGTCCTGCCTCTCTAGAATCTGGGGTGCTGGCCCCCAATATGGGGAGCCACGGGGCTGCCTGTACTTCAGGGGGACGACTGTCAGCGGGAGGGGTGTGTGCGGGGAGGGGCCCTTGCTCCTGGTCAGGGAAGCAGCCCCTGGACCTCAGCATGTCGCCTGGGATGCTCCCACTTGGGTCTGGAGGCGCCGCCAGTCTGGGGCCAATGTCACGGGTATGTGCGAGTGAGCGTGCGTGCGTGCGTGTGTGAGTGCCACGACACCCCCAGAATATGAGGACCAGAAATGAGACCCGGTAGAGAGAGCAAGGTGGGGAGGTGGCCTCCAGCCGGGTGCTGAGGGGCTGCTGACCATATGTGTCAGAGGTGAGTGTGAGTGTGTGACAAGAAGGGAGAGAGAGAGAGAGAGAGAGACACCAGGCAGGCAGGGCTGATGCTGCTGTCTTCCTCCCCAGGCCCTCGGAGGGATCGGGAACTTCAGCTGGTCTTGGTCGAGCTACATGCTGGCTGCAATCACCAACAAGGGCATGATGACCACAGGCACTGACACTCGACTCAGTGTGATCCAGGCACATGACGTGCAGAACCCGCTACATTTCGGGGAGATGAAGGTGAGACCTCAGGGCCCCGGACAGCTGGGGGGCAGGGTTGGGGTGGGCAGCGGCTCAGGATGGTGGTCTGTAGCCCACCCTCTCGCACCCAGCCTTCAGGCTTAATTCAAAAGCACGTCAGGCCTCCCTTTTGGGGTGTCGGTGGTGCGCTGGGCGATGAGGGTCAGGCCCCAGCCCCGCCCTTGAGGAGGTCACTTCGCAGCAGGCAGTGGGATGGAAGAGCCCACAAGGGCCAGGGTCAGCGTAGTTAAGAGTCTCTGGAAGGAAGACCAGAGAACACAGAAGACATGAGGTAATCAAAGGAGTCATTCTAGAAAATTCCTGACCTGAAAGGATTGAGTCCCCCAATCAGAAGTGCCCTGGAGTGCTGGTAAGTTCCCAGTAAAGGGGAGGCCCCTGACTCTGTGAGATCTGCCTCGGACAGCTTTGCTTCCCCGTACGGCGGCCCGACACCTGGCTCTTGACCCCAGGTGGTGCGGGACTGACTCACGGAGCAAGGGCCGTGGGTGGCGGGAGGGAGTCCCCTGCAGTGGAGGCACTGACAGCCCCGCCTCGGCCTCCTGACTTCCTGACCCTGACCTCCACTGTCTCTGTGACTTCACTGAGGGCAGCAGTCAGAGCTCGAAACACAGTGTGTCCTCTCAACCTGCCCTTACCTTATTTGGGGCGTGGATGGATGGATAGGTGGTTCTGGTCCTTTGATCTGGATCCACGTGGATACACACACGGGCATACCCGCACTCCTGTCTAAAGAGCTATCTCATTCTCACATACAAAGGGTCGTAACTGAGACCCCTTAGCTACAGCGTGGTTGTCAAATGTGTGGATGACCTGTGACCATCCCCCTTCCCCCCGAGCTTCTTCAGTCTCAGTCACGTGTGACCCTTCATCCAGGTGCTCAGCTAGCAGCCTGAGGACAGCCCCTCGAGAGGCTGTGTAAAGGCCCCAGAGGCCAGGCTGTCGCGCCCAGACCCACCGTCCAGGTTTTTTCATCAAGTAGACGTGGCTAATAAAACCTCAGCAAAGAGCCTGAGAGCATTGAATGGATGAGCAGTGTTTTTAGAACAGAACGTGGAGGGTCGGAAGGGTTGTTTTATACAGGTGTCATCGGTGGGTGAGGATCCCTCCAGCACCCTGCATGTGGCCTTCTTTATATCCCTCCAGCATGCTGAGCTGGTACGGACTCAGGACCTTTGCACTGGCTGCCTCTTCTTCCTGGAACATTTTGCCCCTACGCTCTGGCTGCCTCTGACACGGCTCTCAGGGCTGAGCTCCTGTGTCACCTTAGCAGAGGGACCTCCCCTGACCGCTCTGCCCCCAGTTCACGCAGTCCCCAGCTCAGTCTCCTCGCTGACGTGTCTTCCGTGCCCAGTGCGTGGCAACTTAGCCTTCCCTCTACCATGGAGCGTGATGACCCCCATCCACCCCGCTGTCCTCCAGGTGAACGTGATCGAGCCCAGCAGTGTGGAGCTCGCGCTGTGCCAGGTGGAGGCACGTGTGGGCCAGACCTTGGAGCTGCCACTCCGGATCGACGGCCTCATTCCTGGTGGGGCGATGAGGTGGTCTCCCCGAGCAACTGCTCCCATTTCAACCTGGCGATTGAGGTGGAGAACCCAGGGCGTGTTCCAGCCGCTCCCAGGTAAGCCGACACCGAAGAGTGGGCGCTGGACCACCTACGTTCTCAGCACAGGCTGCCCTAGGTTACAAAATGGGGGACTTGAGACAGCGGGGGGGGGGGGGTCATAGCATAAGGAATGGCATCTGTGCCCTCGTCCACCATCAACAGCGGTCTGGTCTGGCTCTTGCCCACCATGTCACCCGACCTATCCCTGGGCTTTGAGAGGCCTCAGTTGCCACATCTCTAAAATGGGCATCATCCGAAATAGAATTGCGTGTCCTAGTGTCCGTTACAGTGCCTGGCATGCAGTAGGTACTTGGCATCCACTGTCCTAGGCGTTTTGGCTGGTGACAGAATCCCAACACTTGGGTGGCATTCAGTGTCCACCCCTCCGTGCCCATTGATCTTCCCTCTTTGGCCTGCCCTGTAGGGTTTTCGTGGCCACATTGGTCGTAATGGTGGCAGTGGCAGTTGTTGAAGGAGCATCAGCCCCGTCGGGTGTGGAGGAAGTGCTGGCGGGAGCGGTGCATCAGGCTTTGCAGAAGGGGGGGCTGTGGTTGGACCACGTGCTGGGACTGCCTCGCTGCCTGAAGTCTCCCAAGGGCACCGGTGAGGAGGGGAGGTAGACCCAGGCGTGTCTGACCCTGACCGGGAAGCCGTCCTCCCCTGAGAGACGGGGGTGGAGGGGTTCCCACGGATTGAGAAGACCAAGGGCTGACAGTCCCGTGAGGGAGGGAGGTTTGTGCAGCAGGGGTGGAAGTGACAGGTGGGCAGGGTCTCTGCAGGCACGTCCGAGGGACACAGGCACATGCCGTGGTCCCGGCACGGGAGCCTGTCGATTCCTGAATCGTGAAGGGCTCGGACCTCAGCGTCCAGAGGAGCGACCGCTCGACCCTGACAGGGTTCAGGAAGCTCAATTGGCGGAAGCGTTTGCGGGGTCGCCTGTGCTGCCGGGTGGCTTCATCCGCCACCGCCGTCGTCGTGGCGACTGTGGAGCCGGGCGGACCTGGAACCGCGGAGAGGAAGGAGGCGGTGCCTCTGAACCACCGCCGTGGCGACCGCGTTCCTGTCGTTCTGTGGAGGGGGCTGCCGAGCCCGCCCTGACCGTCCAAGAGGAACAGCCGTGTGAACCTTGACGCGTCCTCAGTGAGGCAGCCGTCTAGGATGGGGGAGAGCTCAGCACGATGGAGGGGCAGGCCGGCCCCCGATGTGTGTCCTGGGGGGAGTCTACAGACTGCGGCCCAGGCACCGGGTCAGCGCCCGGGAGGTCCTGGGAATGCGGGACAAGGCCTGGAACTCCACAGCTGTGGGTCTGAGCACCCCTTCTGCCTCATATTGGCTGTGTGACAGTGGACAAGTTTCCTAACCTCTCTGAACCTTAGATCCTTCATGGATAAAATGGGGATACCAGCTCCTCACTTGCTGTGAGCGTTCCCAACGGATGTCCCTCCGCTCAGTGTAAGAAGCATTTAAGGGGTTTGGTTTCGAAGATGGCAGCTGCGACCAAAATCCTGTGGCATCTGCATTTTGGTCAGAAAGTTCCGGAAACGTCCCTCAGTGTAAGGCATATATGGCCTGGCGAAGCTTTGTATATGGGGTCCGGGTTATACGAGAAAGATGTGTCTTATAACCTGGAGCCCAGTGTGGGCAGAGAGATGCCGGCGTCCGGGAACTCTATGGGGCTACAGAGCGGGGGCGGGGCAGGGGGGGCGGTGCATGGAGCGACATGTCTCGGGGGCGCTGGAGACTCGTGGAACAGACGCTTGGGGGCAGAGGTGATCCCCACGTTAGGCTCCCCGGTCTGTCTCTGTCTCGGGTGAGGCTGCAGGTCGAGGACAGGTGATGGGTCCCTCAGCAGCCCCCAGGCCCCCCTCTGGGTCCGTTTGGGGCTTTATTTTCTTCCCATTTCCTCCATGTCCTTGTCGTTGAAGCCCCTTGAAAGCTGGCTGGCCGTGGGCGCCGCTGTGAGCCTGCGATGGAGCCCTCACCCCACCCTGCTCCAGGTCTCGGCTGGGTTTCAGTGGCCTGTTCGTTGAGCATCTAGTAAGTGCTGTGGCCCTGGGGGTCCTGGTGCAGGAGAGGCATGGTGTCGCTTTCAGGGCCCACCTTGAACGCAGACAGGTGGCTCTGCAGGCAGTTACGGTGCCCAGGCCGGACCGCGCCGGTGCAGAAGTTGGTGCCTGAGCCTGTGTGGGGGTGTCTGGGAAGAGGCGGCTGGAGGAAGCGAGAGCTGAACCCGGAGGACCAGAGGGGGAAAGTTGGGGGAAGAGTGTTCTGAGAAGCGCGAAGGGTATGTCAGGGGCCAGGGACCACAAAGGGGGTGACATGTGTCAAGTTCAGCCCCAGGTCAGGGCAGACATTGCGGTTGGGAGAGCCTGGCGCTCAGGGAGTGCTGTGTCTTCACACCAGACCGAGTGGGGAGAGAGGTGGACGGCATCGCACTCGGCACCCCCTCCGCCCCTTCTCCATCACGCCCTTCCCAGTCTTGCAGAGGACCCGGCGTCCTGTCTCATAATTCAGGGCCGAGTCCAGAAGAGCATTGGCCCAGCCTCTCCTAACCCACCTGGAAGCCAGCAGGGCCCACGCTCAGACCCGGCATTTCCCTATTCACTGTGTGTGATTGTGGACACACACAGGCCCAGTGGGCCGAGCTGCAGTTTTCCGGGGCTCGTGGTCTCTGCCCGTGGACCGTAGAGCCCACCCTTCCTGGCTGTGCAGGGACCTCTGCCCGAGCCACAGCGGTGGCCGTGGATAGATCCGGGATCCCCCCCCACCTGGGAACAGCACCAGTGCCCGTCACCGGCTGAGCGGGTGAGCAGACTGGGCCACACCTTGCGGTGCGGTGGTCCTCAGCAGGAAGAAGGCAGCAGCGACAGCAGAGGGGAATTTCACAGACATGCGTGAAAGGGACCCGACGCAGAGGGCGTACTTCACAGATGTACTTCACAGATGTGCCGTGGGAGGCACGCCCATCTCCGCAGAGACACGGAAAGCACAGCAGCAGCTGCTGGGGACCGTGGAGGGAAGGGCACCACTGCCCATGGTTGAGATGAAATGTAGAAATTAGTGGTGGTAGCGGCCCACCTCTGTGAATGTGTTAAAAGCGACTGCATTGTGTGTGCACTCTAAATGTGTGATTCTGGGGACGCCTGGGTGGCTCAGTCAGTTAAGTGCCGTCGGCAGTGGCTCCGTGTCCCGGGTGGTGTGGGCCTTGGATGCGGAGACTGGCAAGCTTATCGTCATTTTGTCTCAGGAAAGAGTGGGCATCTGCTAGATGCGGGGTGCTTCTGAACCCTCCCTGGATGCGGGGCCGGTAGTGGTGGGACACTGGGCAGCTGTTTACTGGGCCCCGGCTCTGCTGGTGAGGACCACCCCCTCTGAGGGTCCTGCCTCTGCCCTCGGAGCCCACAGCCCCTGCTGCTACCCACCCCTCAGCCAGTGCCAGCCTCGCCAACCTGGGGCCCACAGATCACTCTTCTCTGGACTGAGTCTCCCCAGCTGCCAGGCCAGGCAGAAGGAGAATGGGCAGTGAAAATGACAAGCCAAGGAAGAGAATGGAAGTTTACTGAGTACGTACGATATTCCAGGCATTAGCCCGGATCACCAGACCCAGGAAGTGGGCTCAGTATGAGCAAATGCAAAATAGGCTTATGAGTTTTAGGAGCCTGGGTTCAGCAAGAGTCACTAGCACTATAAAGAAACCTAATAAGGTTGATCTTGGACCAGATTAAGAGGAGTATACACTTCAGAACGAAGGCGAGTATATAGTGTGTTCTAACCAGACTCTGGATCCTGCATCTGTCCCAGTGCCCTGCTCACTGACAGAGACACGTTAGATTTGGGGTCGGGAGGATCTGGAATCCTGTCCTGTGAGGGCCACTCAGCCTAGAGAAGGACAGTCCCCAGTCACTGCCCCCTCATCTCCGTGGTGCTGACCCAGAGCAACGCGGTCAGATAGGGCTGCGGGCTCAGGGGACCAGGCTGGGGTTCCCAGGGGAACGGGATGAATGGCGGCCAGATGCACGCGGGGTGAGCCGCTCACGGAACCAGGCCGCCTGGGGAAGCGGGCACATGGTGCCTGACACCCATGACCACCTTCTAGCCCCACGTCTCCCATGTCAGCCTAGGCAAGACCCTCTCTCCTTGGGTGGGGTGTTCCCTTTGTGAAACGCCCCCCCCCCTCCACCGGCCTGAGCCCTAGAGCCCTTTCCCTAGATCCTCGTGGAGGGGAGGTGCTGCTTCTCCAGGCGGTGAGGATCCGCGCCCCCACCACTTGGATGCGGACGGGAACGCAGGTGAGATGGGGTCCCTCCGGCCCCTCCTCCTGTGCTGGCGGCTGAGCAGCCTCTTGGCAGATCTTGGGCTCCGAGCTCTGGTTCAGGATGAGCCTGGGGGGAGGCACTGCTAGGTCTCTGGCTCCTCTCCTGCTCCACCCCTGGTGTCTCTGGGGTCAGACTGGGCGTCAGGAAGGATCCCCCCCCATTTCCTGCTCCGGGCCACACGGGCACTCTGTTTCCTCGCTCCCTGTGCAGAGTCCTCAGCATAGTGTTTACCCCTCTCCAGTTCTGTGTTGACACAACTTTGGAGTGACACCTGTGACCCCCTCCCCCCGAGTCTGTCACCTTCCCGCACCTGGGATAGCGCCTGGCGGGAACAGGCAGTAACGTTAGTATAGCGGGTACTCGGCGTTTCTGTGAAGTGCCTGATTTGTTAACGAGCCGTGAGGCGGCTCCCGGGGTCGGGCTCTATGGACACGTAGGAAGCTGACGGCCTCCGCTCAGGGCCACACGGCTCGTCAGTGCTGGAACTGGAAGTCGGCCCAGGCGACCTGGCCTGGAGTCGTGGTCCTGCCTCCACGTTTTCCCCCTAGTGGGCACTCAGGAGGTGCGGGTGAGGGGCCTGGGAACCCCACCTGCGCCGACCCCACGTGAGGAGGACCCCCCTGCAGATTGAGAAAGAGGTTAGGGAAGAACGAGGCACCCTTTGCACAAAGGAGGTGGGAAAGCAGCCGGGCTGTCAGAGGTGCCCCAGGGCTTGGGGGGGACTCTTGGCCGCAGGATTCTGGTCAGGGCCTGGACTCTGTCCGGCAGATGCCTGTTTACACCACTGGGAGCACCAGCAGCCAGGACCTTTCTCCTTCAGCAGCGCCGTGCCGGGCCTCACCTCCACTGGTCTGTCACCAGGCAGGACATCCTGGACGTCCAGGGGCGGCACCACCAGGTACCCACCCAGCCAGAGCCCCTCCTCGGGGGTGTGTGCTGGTGACTGGGGTGGGGAGGGTTCTCCCCGTACTTCTGCACATCAGGTCTGCACCCTCCCTCCCAGCCTGGTCCCGGCCCCATCCTGCTCTCTCTCCAGGCTCCTCAGGACCCCATCTCCCGAACGCTGCCACCACACTGCCCCCCACCCCCCGCCAGTGTCTTCCCTCCGTTCCCAGGCCTCCCGTGACCAGGAAAATGGGTGCCTAGCTCTCCCTCCGCCCAGTCCGGGGCAGCCCACAGCCCTTTCCACTTTAGCACGTCCTTGCTAAGCGCTAGGGAAGGGCTTTGTAGGTAACTCACTTCAGAAGTCCTTGTGGAACGTTCCAGAACATCATGGACACTTGGTCAGGGCCCCTAGTCTGTAACTTCTGACTCCATTCTGAGGTGATGCCTGGCATCCCTGGGGCTTTTTCTTGATTTACCCCCAGGGGTCAAACTCCCCTCCGCTTTGCCCTTCTTAGAGGGACCTGGCCTCTGTTCAGCCTCAGGGCTGACGCAGTAGCTCCCAGTCCCCTCTCTGTGCTAATGGCCCAAACACGGGAAGGGACGTGCGTCTTGCCCAGGGAGCCAGTGGGGAAATGGAGCAATGAGAAAGGTTTCTAGCCGTGGTGACTCGAGTCTCCCATCCCTGGGGCCTGCAGGAAGCAAGCATGGGGTGGTTTTAAGGATTCTTCTTGCCTTATCTGTGCACCATGGGGAGGGTCCTGTCCCCGGTGCCAGGGGTTTTCCTCAGACTGTTCCCATAGCACAGACCTCCCATACGGGAGGGGCTCTTTGGGAGTCTACTCACCACCCACTCCACACCCCCAAGGCTCTGAGAAGGCCTGCTCACTGGGGTTGACCCAACATTGCCCAAACGCATCCAGGAGCCTCGTGACACCCCGGCTCCTGCACTCGTGGGCTTAACAGCCCCTGGTCAGAGTGGGGAGACAACGCCCTTTGAGAACAGGCAGGTGGCCATCAGGGGGACCGGAGGCCCCTGACCTCGCTGAGAATGCATTTGGGGTATTTAACAGGCTTTGCTCCCGCTGTGATCATAGTACAACTTTGCCATGAACGTGCAGGGCCGGGTTAAAGGCCGGTCCCGGCTGAGGGTGGTGGTGAAGGATGTGGACCTCGCCACCGGACAGCTGCATGGCCGCGCCAGGGAGCTCACTGATGAGATCTAAATCCAGGTAAAGGACAGGTGGGCAGCAGCCTCTGCCTGCAGGGGCATTTGGGCACACATCGTCCCTTCAGCCACCCTGTACCTGATGAGTTCTCAGGAGTCGGGGAGCCCCGAGATGGGGCTGCCTGGGAGCGTAAGATGGAGAAGAGTGGCTGGCAGGCGGGAATGGCATGAACGGAAGCCTGGAGGTCCGAAGTAGCTTGATGTACTCCCCAAATAGCAGATAATTCTGAGCGTGGAGTCTGAGGCACCTTAGTGGGAGGAAGAAGCTGGAAGATCCTCTGAGTGGGACATGAATTGAATTGTCAGTGTTTGTTTCGCAAACACTCACAGGTCGCGTAACGGAGGCCGACCTTCCTTTCCCCAGTTCCCAGTGTGGCCTCCCCTTTAAGGTGCCCCACGAAGCCTGCGCGGTAGGAGCTCTGGGCCCTGCTGCCTGCGGATGAGTCTGAGGCCCTGGGGGTAGGGGTCAGGGTGTCCCCTCCAGGTTGCAGTGAGTGGGTGGGGGGTCCTGAAAGGCCTGGAGGGCTGTGCGGTGTGTATGACCTGGGAGAAAGTGTGACCCATTGATTCTCAGATGAAAACAGAGCCTCGGAGAGGGAGGGGCCTGCTCCAACTCCCAGAGGTGCAGCCCTGAGTCAAGACTGGAAGCGCAGCAGTTCTTCTCCCGCTCAGGCCTCAGTGCCTGAGTCTCTCTCTCCAATCTGCCCTCCTCCCTCTCCTGTCCGTGTGGGCCCTCAGTAAAACTAGGGAGGTAACAAGTTCCTTCTAATGAGCATTTTTAGCTTCAAGAGCCCATTCTGCCCACCTGGGACCCAGTAACCTTGGGGACGCCTTAAATTGCAAAGAAAAATTGGGGTTACCTGGGTGGCTCAGTTGGCTAAGTGTCCGTCTTCGGCTCAGGACATGATCTCATGGTACATGGATTCGAGCCCCGCGTCGGGCTCTGGGCTGACAGCTTGGAGCCTGGAGCCTGCTTCAGATTCTGTGTCTCCCTCTCTCTTTCCCCCTCCTCCACTCACACTCTCTCTCTGTCTCAAAAATACATAAATGTTGGGGCGCCTGGGTGGCTCAGTCGGTGAAGCGGCCGACTTTGGCTCAGGTCATGATCTCACGGTTCGTGGGTTCGAGCCCCACGTCAGGCTCTGTGCTGACAGCCGGCTCAGAGCCTGAAGCCTGCTTTAGATTCTGTGTCTCCCTCTCTGCCCCTCCCCTGCTCGTGCTCTGTCTCCCTCTCTCTCAAAAACATATAAACTTAAAAAAAACTGCATGGAAAAATTGAAAGCAGCCCCTGAACATGAGAACAGAAACAGATTCAGGTCCCGTCTTCAAGAACAAATAAACCATTTTCTAACCCAGGTGCCTACCTAGTTGGGGGTAAAGATTTTCAAAGAAAGAAACCCTCATTTACCAACCCCGCACCGTGGACTGCACATGTGTGTACACACACATGCACTTGCACGTGTGCACACAAACATAAACGCGCCCACGTATGTAACTTACATACTCATGCAGAGGCGCAGACACGTGTACACACACACACACACACACACACACACACACACACAGGTACATGTTCTTTCCAGTGAAAAATAAAATGAAATCATGTCTGGCACCTTCTCATCAGATTAAAGATGGGGCTTCGCAGCCTTCAAATTCTGTGACCTCACATGAGTCATGAGCATCTTTGTGCCTCGGTTTCCCTAGCCGATAGCAGTTGGAGGTTTGAGTATGTCAGACGCTTAGAGATGCTGGATTCGGCCACAGATGTATTTGATTTGGCTCATTCAGTGCTGCAAAACCGTTTTTATCTGTCGTCAACATTTAAAAATAGGAAGATGTATAAAAATCCAATAGGCAGCTGGTCCTGAAGATACATGGCATTTTGCCACGTGCCCAAATCTGCAGGAGATGGGAGGCTCCTCCCCTGGCCCCACCACTTCCCCCCCTCCCCACCACCCCCCTGGTCTCCTGATGGTGAGACCACATGTCAGCGCCATTGACCCTGGTGCTGGCATTATTGCTTTTCTTACCCTTGAGTTAACAGGGAAGTAAGGTCTCGCGTGCACCTTCATTTCCCTCTAAAGAGCGGCAACAGGGGCTCTTGGAGGGCTCAGTCGGTGAGGCTTCTGACTTGGGCTCAGGTCATGATCTCGTGGTTAGTGAGTTCGAGCCCCGTGTCAGGCTCTTTGCCGACGGCTCAGAGTCTGGAGCCTGCTTCAGATTCTGTGTGTGTCTCTCTCTGACCTTCCACCACTCGTGCTCTGTCTCTGTCTGTATCTCTCTGAAAAGTAAATAAACATAAAAAAATAAAGAGGGACAACAAAGAACATGCATTGAAGACAATCAGGAAGTAGGAGGAGACATGTCTGTGTGTGTACTTCCTGTGCAACATGAATCCGCGTCAAAATCACCTGCCGAGTGGAAGGACTCCCTTGACCCAGGAACCCCATCTAGTCAGTCCCCAGAGGCCATGTATCATTCACCTTTCCGGAAGTACCGCCACTCGCATCGCCGCTTGAACCCCACGGCTCTTTGAGACAGACACGGCGAGGATGATTAGTTTGAGACCCATTTTACAGATGAAGAAATCCAGGCTCATGCATCTGATCAGAACATAGCAGTGCTGGGAGGGAGAGGGTTTTCTCAGGAAACCAAGCCCTTAGGGTCCAGCCAGCCTGATCGGATCAGAAGCCGGTGGGGAACTCAGAGCTGTGCTCAGTATTCCAGCCCAGATGCCAAGGGAGGTCGTCCCCAGGGTTCCTGGAGAAAGGGTGGCGGGCAATCAGGGTGCATGTAGGGAGGGGCCTGGAGTTCCCGTAGGTGAGCCGCCGTGGGCTGGGGAGCCGCCGAGGGCCTCGGGCCCCCTGAGGAGTGATGGTCAGACCCACGCAGACACTAGCAGGTTTATCATCTGCTGCCCTGGCTTGCTGACATTCCCCACCCCCACACCGTGTGGAACCCGTGGGAGCGAGATGGCGGTGAGTCCGAGATGGTCACAGAAGCAGCGGAGCAAGACCCTGGGTCCCGGAGCTCCGCACGCTGCCTTCCGTGCCCACAGAGCTGTCCCCACCACCGGGAATTCGGGGAGGGCCCCCCATTCCCTGGCTCTGTGAAGCAGATGCCGCCAGGGCTCACGAATGTGAGCCCTGCTGCTTGCTCTCCTCACACTCTCGGCGTCCTTTTTTTTTTTATGTTTTTTTCTTTAATTTACTTATTTCTAAGAGAGAGAGAGAGAGAGACAGCGTGAGCAGGGTAGGGTCCAAGAGAGAGGGAGTCACAGACTGAAACAGGCTCCAGGCTCTGAGCTAGTAGTCAGCACAGAGCCCGACGCGGGGCTCGAACCCACGAACCGCGAGATCATGAGCTAAGCGAAAGTCGGACGCTTAACCGACTAAGCCACCCAGATGCACCCTCGACCTCTCTTAAAAGTCAGCCCTCCCCATCCCATCGCCGGCCGCCTGACAGGTGCTGGCAACAGGGAGCCTCATGTCTCGGCCCCGCGGGGTCTCCCTGCCGGGAGGGGAGGGGAGCGGGTGCTCGGCCGTGGCTCAGGTAGCATGACGAGAAACAGAACTCACCCTCTGTTCCAGGTATTCAGAAAGTTGCTGCTGCTGAGCCCTCAAATAGAAGCAGAACCAATATTAACGTGGCCCAACTCATTTATAAAGCCTCAGACAAACAGGTACGTGACTCAGCGCTTGTGTGCAGCCAGGCTGAGAAGCTGCGCTCGGCGTCCGACGGCTCCTTTGCCAAAGCTGTCAGGAGCCGCGGTGCTTCAAGCCAGCTGCATCTTTCTGGGCTTGAAGTGGGTGCAGCTTCCACGCTCCCTCTCCCCCCACCACGGACGTCTTCTGCGGGTCCACTTGTTCCCGAAGGTCTGGCTTTTCTCCCCTGTAGCCTCGAAAGCTTGTAATGCCGACTGCTCAAGTCTGCTGCTTCAGAGGGAAAGCAGTCGTCCCTGGAAGAGTTCAGTTGTCAAATGTCCCTTTATCTTCGAGGCTTGATGTGCAGTGTAGGTCATTCCTGAACCAGCAGCGTGGGCACTGCCTGCGAGCAGGTTGGAATGCAGATCCCGGGCCCCTCCCCAGAGCTGCACGTAACCAGACCCCCACTCGACGGGACGCCTGTCAGCGTCTACAAGGCGAAGGTTTAAAGCATGTGTGAAAATGTCGTTTCCACCTTGCATTCAATCGGGTGCCTCTGGTGGCAACGACTTGCACGTGACTTGCAGCTGCTTGGGAGATGGGGGTAGGGGATATAAGGACCACAGGAGTGCTGGCATGTTCCGTGAGGTGCGCATGTGTGGCAGTCGTTCATCCACAAGCGTCTAAACGCCAGGCTGTGTGCTAGGCTCTTGGAACACTTGCGTGACGTTCTAGTGTGAAGCGAGAAGTACGGCACGAGAAGGGGACAGCAAACAGGGATAATGGTTAAGCCAAAGCCCAATGAAGGGCCTTCTGTGCGAGGGTGTAGGGGATAGAGATAGGGACACTCGTGCTGGGAGTTGAGGGTGAACAGGAGTTCTGCGGGCGCCCAGGAAGGGGTTAGTGGAAGAAGGTAGAGGCAGAGGCAGTAACACTACTTCAGGTCATCTGAGGAGGGTCTGCTGGGCTGCGTGCAGAGAGCCGGGGGGGGGGGGGAAGGCCGGGGGGCTGACCACCTTGGCTTCCTGTTGTTTCTTTGTTCTGTAAAGAGTAGGAAACGCTGCGGGATGTGTCTTCCACCCAGTGCAGGTCTGAGCAAGCAGCCATTCTCATCCCGTTCCCTGCCCTTGAGAACAGGACGGGGCAACACCATTGCTTCCCTTTCACAGTCGGGGAAACTGAGGCGAAGAGAGGCGGCCCACAGCTGCTTGCCGGCCATTGGGACTGCCCGCGGGCTCTGCCCGGCTCAGCCCCATTGTCTCTCCACGGTGCCTGGCCGCCTCGTGTCAGTAAATGGGAAGCTTGGCCCGGAAACGATCGTGCGCAGCGAGTGTGCCCTGCGGCTGGTGAGAGACGCTCGCCCTCAGTCCCTTCTCCCAGAAGCAGCGCTGTCCTTGGAAACATGGGTTTTCCAAATTAAGTTTCCTGTGTAGTCGGGCTGCGCACTGGGTCCTGATGCACAGGGGGGCTAAGATCAGGCCTGTGTCTTGTCCCGGGGCCCTTCGCTGGACCTCAGACAGGGGCGTGGGGCCCCTCGCTGCGACCCACTCCCGCTGCCGTGCTCTGAAACACCGAGACTGTTTTCTAAAGGGATGGAGCGGCCTCTCTGAGCTACCGCGTCCTGAACGGGCTGGAGAAGGTTCTCGTGCACGGTGATGAGAAAGGCTTCCTGGCATCCAGGTGACCGCCCAAGAGCCTTTCGGGGCCAACCAGACCGTCCTTTTTGCTCTGAAGGTGGCATCATGTGTTCCTCTTTTCAGAGGAACAAGCACTCTATTGAGGTAAAGAATTCCCCCTTGCAGGTGTAAAATAGACCTGTTCACCTCCCAGTGGAGAAATTGGAGGTGAGAAGTTACTGAAGAATAACTTGGGGGCAGAGGTCCTAGATGGAAAGTTATAGAATCTTCTAGATGTCAGAGCTGGAGATGCTTGGAGATTATTGATCGCAGTGGCCTCCTTTCATAGATGGGGAAACTGAGGCCCAGCGAGGCCCGTGATTTGCTGGGACCGGCACCCGGTGTCCTGACTGGGCAGCTGGTACCTGGAACATGGTAGGCGCCTGTGTGCGTTGACTGCGTGCGCAGACACCCCGCCCAGAGGTGGTTGCGTTCTAGGGACCCGTTTTACAGGCAACGACCCCAGGATTCATCATGGAGGTGACTTGCCCAGCGAGCCACTCAGTGGTGGAGAGTCAGGGTCTGGGCCCGAGCCCTAAGCCTGCTCAGCCGCCTTGTGTCCTCTGGTCATGTCACAGCGCGTCCCATGTCCCTTTCCCATCCCGTGCTCCGTGGTGACAGGGACTTTGTCCCCCAGCGTCCTTGGGTCAGGTCCCCGAATTTCCCTCCACCGTCTCAGCATAGCCACTTGCTGAATCCTGGGTGACAGACAGGATATGTGACTTGAAGTTCGAGATTTTGCCAGGGTTACAGACGTGTTTCCTTAGTGAATCTCATCTTGTTTCCGTAACTACTACCTGTCAGGCAACCTGCACCCCAGGTTTTGAGTGAGCGAAAGCGACTTGCTGCTCATCCTCCTTCAGCAAACACGTGCCGAGCACCCGCCGTGCACTGGCCACTGCACCCGCCGACCTCTATCCAAGACACTAGGTCTCTGAGCGGGGGCTGCCTTTCTGGCCTTTCTGGCCAGGATAGATTCTCCCCGGGGTCGGGGGGCCAGGGCCGCTCTCTCTGGATCTCGGGTTTCCAGACTCCATAATCCCTTTCCCTGGAGCAGGTGCTGGCGAATACTTGCTCCGCAGTCCAAACGGACACGACTTCCACTTTAAACACCCGAGAGCCAGGCTGTCGAAGGAAAACTGAACCCTGAAAACCCAGGGGATATTTTTGCACATGTGAATAATGACCTAATTTTTCAACATCAGGGTTTTGATTCTTGTAGATGGAGGGGTTTGGTTTTAGTAAGTCCAGCCTGCTGTGTGGGTAGGTGAGGTTCTCATCACTAGGTTGGGACTCTCAGGGTACGACAGCCTCTTCTCTTTCCATGACCTCTGAGTCGATCCAGCTGCCGGTCCCTCCTGAGGTGTGCCCCCTTGGGGACAGGTGATTCCCCCTTGGGAGGCTGGGCAGCCCTGCCTCTGGGAATGACTGTGACCTTCACCGTCCACTGTCATGAAAACTCCGGAGACACCTTCCACACTCCGGACCACACCTTCCACGCTCGCAATTCCTTCCTCAGCTTTTGCCTTCTCTGTTCCCTGCTGGGACGTGGGGGACGTGCTGTTGGCCATGGGTCCCCCCCGTGGGGGAATGTGATGAGGCCAGGTTTGTGCCGCTGCAGTGGCCCAAGCACTGCACCGGCTGCTCGGGAAACTTGTGCCCGAGAGACGCCTGGGGCCACCGTGCGCAGAAAGATTGGCCCAACAGAGGCCTCAACTACTCTTCGCCCTCCAAAGCTGGGGGCTCTTTCCTGAGACTGAGAGGTCGGGAAGGGCGTCGCCATCAACACCTGCTCGTCTGCGCCGTCAGCGCGGACCTGACACCGCTCAGCATGCAGGACATGGGGCGCCCGGGCCTGACGCCGCTCAGCGTGCGGGGTATAGGGGCCTGTCCGACTTCGTCCCGCTGCCAGTCCCGCAGGCCATCTCCCCGGAGCGGTGGTGGTGGTGGGTGACATCCTGTGTCTGGCCACAGTTCTGGTCGGCCTGGAAAGTGAGAGAGAGAGAGAAAGGTACTGGCCGCTGTTAGAGGGGGCCACGTCTTTGCGTCAGGGATAGCCCTGAAGATGGGAGGGGCCCCCTGCTGTGGGGGTAAGAGGAGCAGGGCGTCTATGAAGTTCAAGAGCCCGGAGCAGACGATGGCTTTTACAAACGCAAGTGTCTGGGAACTCCGCCCTCCTTGTTTCCGTGTTGTCGGGGGCCGTTGTTACCCTACAACTTTGGGTTTGAGCAGTGGCATCAGAGACCTCTAGGCCCGTACTGCCCAACAGACATGGCACGCGGCCCATTATGGAGAAAGCTCGCCAACCCGTGCGCTGGTATAGTGCTGTCCACTAGAAGTTTCTAGCGCTCTGGTAGCATCCTGCATCAACCTGACAGAGGGGGCACTCACCATCCAACCCTCGGAATGTGGCTGATACAGCCGAGGAGCTACGTTGTTTCATTTTAATTCATCTTGTGGCTGGCTGGTGGATACCACGTGCCACGTACAGCCTACATCTAGAAGGAAATATAAGTGCAGAACAGCTACGGGCAGTTCAGGGATCTCCGCACGTCAGCCATTCCTGTTCGCCTGTACATCCACGGCCTACGTTCCTCAAATTTGTTTTCTTAAATTGACTCCCTATTTTATACCTAATTAAATTCATTTTAAAAGGACGTTCAGCGCTGTCCCTAAAGAAAAGCAAGTATCACTGGCCAGAAACAGGATGTGGTTGTTGAGTTATTTTGTTGTATCTGTTACATAACGCAATTGACTTTTCACTAAGAAACGCTGTGTGGCGCCAGCTCTCAATCTGACGCTTGCTTTGTTTGCTAAAAAGGGATTGATAAACAGCCTGGGTGGGCAGGGGTGGTGCTGTGGGGACGAAGAGCACCCAGACCAGCCCGGGACAAGGGACCGATCAAGAGGTTTAAGCAGGCAGGCGCTGGAGTGAAAGTAGGGCCGCAGGCTCACTGAGCAGGTGCGCTCCAGGTGGCTGCAGCCAGGGGGCGGGGGCGGGGGAGCGGCCAGAGCCAGGGCGCAGAGGCGTGTGGCACGGCTTCTGCCCTGAGTGTGTTGCAGGTTCCCCCTGGCAGCAGTGTGGGGCCTGGGTCTGGAGCCGCCTGGAGGCCGTCACAGTCACCCAGGTGACGGGCGGGGCTGGATGACAGGTGTGGGAAGATAGAGTGACAGCCCGAGCTTTCTCTCCCAGGCCTGTTGGGAACCTGGAGCTCCTCAGCCGACAGCACCCTCCACATCGACCCCAGGACGTGCGTGGCTGTGGCCCGAGAGACGGAAGCTGTGATGGTTTTTACTGTGAGGTTGCTGGGCACCTGAGGACCTACAAGGAGGTAGGGCCTCGGGGCATGTGCAGTGGAGCCCTTAGCTTTCTGTCCTGAATGGCTGCTTTCCCTTCACAAAGGAAAAGTCCCAGCACCCTGGTCAGCAGTCAGGGTCTGGAACCCGAGTTGGGGTCTGCTCCCCACTTCCTCTGGGATCAGACAGGGGCCCTTTTCTTCGCAGGCCTTTTCCTCCTCACGTTTCAAATGGTATCACAACCAGGGCTGACCTCTTAGGTCCTGGGACCTCCCCCAGCACCCATGCCGGCCAAGGGAAGGGGCAGGAATGTCCCCTGTGGGCGCTTCCCCGGGAGTCTCTGCGTGGGCAGGCCAGGTGGCCATTTGGCGTCCCTGGCAAAGTTACGCCTCCGCGGCAAGTCACCTTTTGAGTCTCTCTGGAGGCGAACAAAACCGCTGCCTCTTCTATTTGTCTCCAGCCGAGAATGAAATCAATGAGCAGCGTCTGGCCGCGTTCCAAACGTGTCTCCAAACGTGTCTCATTTCAGAGCCAGCGTGCACGTGATCGAATCCAGCACTTGAACCTAATAGCTCGCATGTTTAGAGCCGAGGCTCTGCAGCAGGCGAGCCGGCGTGGATAAAGGTACCTTGTGACTGATAAAGCTGTACTCTCCCAGGAGGAGCCACGGAGAGTGGGCAGAGGCGGGTGGGACGGGGCTCGAGGGGAGCGCCTGGTGTAGGCAAAGGTGTGCCGGGCTCAGGAGCATAGGCAGTGGGGGGAAGTAGAGGCAGGAGCTGCAATCAGATCGTGGGATACACGTCGGTTTCTGGGTAGTTCTGGTTGAGCATGTAGGCTCTGGGGCGAGGCTGCCTGGCTTCAAATCCCAGCCGGGCCACCGAGAGGCTGTGTGGCACTGGGCAAGTTATTTCACCTCTCTGTGCCTTGGTTTTCCTGTCTGTAAAATGGACATAAGAGGGCCGTGAGGATTAAAAGAGTGAACCTATGTGAAGCGCTAAAAATGGTACTCAGGGGGCGCCTGGGTGGCTTAGTCGGTTAAGCGTCCGACTTTCACTTAGGTCATGATCTCGCGGTTCGTGGGTTCGGGCCTCGCGTCGGGCTCTGTGCTGACTGACAGCTCAGAGCCTAGAGCCTGTTTCAGTCTGTGACTCCCTCTCTCTCTGACCCTCCCCTGCTCACGCTGTCTCTCTCTCTCTCCTAGAAATAAATTTAAAAAAAAATGGTACTCAGCACTTCGCAAATGTTGGGAAGGTATTAGCTGCACCTCTTATTCTTGCAGAGTGAAGAGGCAGAAGCTTATGCCAGTCCCAGTAGGGATTTACCAGGGTTTTTTGCTTTTAAATTAAGGAGTGATGGAAATCACGGAGTACGTTTGGAACGAGGACCCCGTGGCTGGCAGCTTCTCGGGAAACATGATGAGTGGACAGAGGCGTGGCCGGCTGGAGGCATGGCGGCTCCTCTAGGCTAGGCTGGTGACAAGGCAGCAGGTCCCAGGCCGAAAGCTGGAGACAGGGTGAGAGTCCACAGTACAGAAGTGGTTCTCAGAGACCTGAGAGTGTACGGGGACATGCAGAACTTGCCAGAGCGGAGAGGGGCGAGGCCTTGGGCCCCTCTACCAGGTGTGGGGGATGAGGCAGAGGAAGCAGGGAGAAGATGGCAGGAGTCAGGGGTACAGAAGTAGGTGGGAAGACCAGGGCCTGGATGCCCACACATGAGTCCAGGGTGACGGGGCTGGCCTGCGCTCCTGCATCAGCCACGGGCCTGGGAGCCGCGTGGGGCTTTAGGGAGAAGTGGGACCCCATCCCTGCCCCCCAGGAGTCCATGTTCTGGTAGAAATCAGACCTGTGGGAGCCCCGAATTGCTGAGTACCTGCCCGGAGGTGGGCGGACAGCCTTCCAGCTGGAGGGGGCCTGCACGGACCGAGGGCGTCAGGCTCTGGGGGCCTGGGGGGGAAGGGTGATCCCAGCCCAAGGAAGGCACAGAACTGGGGCATCTGGGTGCAGCCAGTGTGGGATAGGCAAAGGGAGTGAGCAGGGGCCAAACCTGGGGAGCTGATTCTGCAGGGGCCTTCACTACCCAGGCTGTGTGAGTTGCATTTGGTCAGGTGGATTTATCTGGAAGAAACGCCAGTAAAGTAAAACGGCTCCTCTTCTCTTTGCTGGACGACAGGTTAACCAAACTGATGCACAGGCAGGTGGTCTGCAACTGTCACAGGAGCCCGAACCCACAGCCCACCCCAGACTGAACGTGTTCAGACCTGCTGTTGGGACAGGAGGCCTATTCAGAGGGAGGGGGGGTCTGACCGGCCCCGGGTGTGACTCAGCTCCGCCACATCAGGCCACGGCTACAAAAGACGTTGGGCCTCAGGTTTGTCCCCTGTGCAGTGGGCAGTGCCTGCATCCCAGGCAGCAGGGTGAAGCCACAGGAGCCCACATGTGGTCGGTGCTCAGTGCTGCTGCCTCCCCAGATAGTGATCCGTGTCCCTCAAAGGGTCGTGTCCCGTTCCGTCTGCCCAGGCCAGACCAGCTTCCAGGAGGCCTCCAAAGTGACCGTCAGTGTGGGAGACAGAGGCTCTAACCTGAGAGGTAAAGAGTGAGGGGCTTGCTTGGGGAGGGGAGCCCCACCCCCCGGCTCAGGGAGCAGGGAAGAGGCTCCTCATGGCCCTCCTCAAACTCACACCAAAGGCAGAGAGAGTGTTTAAACCCCACGGGCCCGTTCCTTCCAGCTTTTTAGAAATCCGAGGCTTTCTAAAAGAGCCCGGCACCCAGAAACTGCCTGTGTCTGAGCTGGAAATGCCATCTCAGCCCC
>JAESUZ010001236.1:0-78298 GCA_017311185.1 Proteles cristata cristata
GCGTGTGTGTGCGTGCGTGTGTGCGTGTGTGTGCGTGCGTGTGTGCGCGTGCGTGTGCATGCGTGTGTGTGCGTGTGTGCGTGCGTGTGTGCGTGTGTGTGCGTGCGTGTGTGTGTGTGTGCGTGCGTGTGCGTGTTACTGTGTCAGAGCTGAAATATCCCAGCTCTGTGAACCATAAACTTAAACGTCCACACAGCAAGTACACCCAGGCGCTGGGGTCCAGCAGCCCCACCACACGGGAGGGCTTAGCCCCGGGACCCACCTCCCAAGCTCACCGCAGGCTCGGGCCGTCGCGGTCCCCGGGACGCGCAGGCTGCTGCCCTACCAGCTGTCACCGATGCGCCCGCGGAGCAGGCAGGCACGGGCTCCCGGGTCTGCCCGTCGCCGCTCACGGAAGTGGATTAGCAGACAGCGAGCCTCTGCCTCCCGGAGGGCGAGCGTGACCACCAGCGCCAGCGGCCACCTTTCCCGCGACACCACTTCTAAGTAAAGCAAAGAAGCCGCCTGGCACCGGAGTGTCCGACCTCCTTCCTGCGCAGACGGCCCCTCAGACGCCCCCCCGGCTGGCGATGCCCGCAGCCCCGACGCCCTCAGGCCGCCCCGAAGCTCCAGGCTGTGCCGCGTGAGAGCGTCTCTGGCTCTGGAGCTGGCGGTGAGCGGCGGGCCGCGGGACTCCCGGGAGGCCGGACCGCCTGTGCCATCGGGGGACAGGCCGGGAAGGGAAGGGCACTCGGGCTTCGCCGCGGGTGTGGACGCACAGCCTCTCCTACGGAGCCCCCAGCCCTTCCCGCCAGAGCCTGGACCTTTCTAGGAGAGGGGTCAGGGCGTCCGGCAACTCGGGGATACATCCCGCTAGGACACTTTGTCCATTCTTAAGTCCTGTCCGTTGTGAGAGACCCCGCAAAATACAACCACATAAAGACGGTGGGTGAATTATTGTCGTTTGTTTGCCAAAAGAGGCCGAGAACTCTTTCATTTCTTCCTTAAGCTACTCTGACGGGAGCTGCAGGCAAGAGTTAAGAGAGTTTTGGGGGCGCCTGGGGGGCTCAGTCGGTTCAGCGTCCGACTTCAGCTCAGGTCGTGATCTCACGGTTCGTGACTTTGAGCCCCGCGTCGGGCTCTGTGCTGACAGCTCAGAGCCTGGAGCTGCCTCGGGTTCTGTGTCTCCCTCTCTCTCTGCCCCTCCCCAGCTCACGTTCTCTGTGTGTGTGTGTCTCTCTCTATCTCAAATAAATTAACATAATTTAAAAAATTTTTTAAAAAGAGCATGTGTTTTGAAATTATTCAGAACAAGGTTATAACCCTGGCTTCACCACGTCCTTGCTGTGTGACCTCGGACAAGGCACCTCACCTCTCTGGGCCTCAGTTTCCTCTTCTCCAAAATGATGGCAGAATGGCCTCAGACGGTTATTCTGAGAGCTGAGGCCGTGGCTGAATTGGAGCCCCCGGGGCAGAGAATGGAAAATGCAGGGTAAACACGGGCTGTCACTTCTGTACTCGGGTCAGTCCGTCCATTGTGACGTCACACAGCTCTCTGCGCCGGCTTCCAAAACAGACTTACCAACGACAGAGGTGCTGGCTGTTGGGGGGTCACAAAGGAAATCTTTGTATGTAAGAATCCACGTGTGTGCAGGAGGGAAGGTGTCAATCTGCCTATGTTACAGACACAATTGAGCAGAGAACCTTAGAATAGAGAAAATGAGCTAATAAAACTAAAAAAAAAAAAAAAGCATTTTCCTCTCCTAGAGATTATCTCTGAAAAGTAATCAGAATCACATTGCAAATTTATGATTAAAAGGGAAAATAACACTGAGGAGAAATTAGTGATTGCATTATTCTCTCTGTATTTTAAAAACAGGAAGTAATTGCATTTCCATTTTAAATTAAATTATTCCCTTGGAATTATCTGAATAATGCCAAGTTTGTGAAGACCCTCACGGCAGGGCTCCAGGTGGAGGGGCAGGGCTGGAGGGGGCCAGGGGCCTGGGAATCGTGTGGGTCACCAGAGCCCCGGTCGCCTTCCCACAGGGAATTGTCACTCAGTTTCGGTGGAGGCGCAGGGGAGAGGCCAGCGGGAGGAGGGCAGTGAGCCGTCTCCACCACAACATAAGGGAAAGAAGGTGCTGTGCCCAGGCCACTCGGCCGAGGCTCCCCGTCATTGGGCGCCCAGACACCCGGGGAGCAGGGCCTCGGGGCCAGGAGATGCCCCCCCACCCATGCCATCAAGGTGAGAGCGTCCACTCGTGCACGTCACCCCTGCCCCCTGCCCACCCAGCACCTGCTCTGTGACCCGCACTCGCAGCCACTTCACAAAGATGTCTTGTGAAACCCGAAACTAACTTCGCAGGAAAGTAGTCGTCTCCACCCCAGCAGTCACAGGCCAGTCACCAGCCCGAGGTCACAGACTAATGAGCGGGGACTCTAAATTCAGAGGAGAGGTCAAGTGCAGAGAGGGCATGCACCACTTCCTAACGCGGTCCGTGAGTTGTGTGTATGTTGTGTTCATCGGCCCCTGTGTGCCGTCAGCACGACAAGTCCCTGAGAACAGGGATGGACCTGCTGTCGGTGACGCTCCCGGGAGCCTACGACAGCGTTAGCGAACTGGGAAGACGGACGGCTGCCCTGGGTGAGGGGTGGGGGAACAAGAGACAGGGCGTCACAGAAGGTGCCGGAAGCCCACCACTGGTGAGGCACCGGGGACTGACGTGACCCTCGGGCCAGCTCTGCCCGTTGGGACGGCTGGGATGGCTGTGCCCACTGAGGTCACGGGACCCTGCCAACCCCACTGTGTGCAGGCAGCCGGGGGCCCAGACTGGTCCATGGCCCGAATCTGGATGCTATTGGAAGAGAACCTCGGAAACACCACCTGACCCTCTCAGCCAGTGTTTCCAGCGGAATAGAGGACATCCTCTGTCCCTTACCACGTGGTGTCGTGGGGTCACACGGGGCGCGGGTGCCGAGATGGAGTGAATTGTGGGCTCCACGTGTCCGTGTCCCCACCGGCCCCGCAGCTCACCACCTGCCCTGGGGAGCCAAGTAGCCTGAGATTCGGGGCTGCGTCTGCCTGTGCCACTTGCGGGCCGTAAGAAAGACACCCCTTGTCTCTATTATTCATGTGGGATCCTAACACCTCTCATGGATCCATGAGGATCCAAGGTGGTGAGGCACATCCCACGCTCAGGACCCTGCGGCCGATGCCTCTGAGTCCCAGGACTGAAAAGCCTGTGTTGTGTTGACACTCTGTCAACTGTCCAGAAATTACCAGAAGCCACGGCATTTTAAGCCCAGACTACCAGCTTTCCCTCCGGGTCCTTCTCTGATGGGTGTTTTGGGAACAGATGGGATTGCCAAGGACCGTGTGTCCCTGCACCGTGCGGTCACAGCCGAGGGACAGGTGGGCACGGGAGGGGACCTGGAGGGGCTCGGCGGGAAGCAGGGAGAGAGAAGCGGATGCTCTCCTAAGGGGCCAGGCCAGGGGGCCAGGAGTGTCTGCAAGGCCGGGGGAAGGAAGATTTAAGTCTCAAGAACTTCCTCACGTCCATTTAGCCAAGTGCTTACAGCCCCGTGCCTTCTCGGGGGTCAGGGCACTTCGCCGAGATGCTACGTCCCCTTAAACTCTGCATCCTGCGTCTCATCTCCCGCGACACCAAGCTGCAGGCGGAGAGCGTGTGCGCCTCCCGGAGGGGACACACATGTCAACCCCCAGCTTAAAGTGTCACCAGGAAAGTCCTGCAAGAGGAGGAAGGAGGGGAAATCTGAATGCCGGTGTCGGGGGCAGAATGGGGACACAGGCGGGGACACAGGCGGCTGAGGCCAGGGAAGGGCCCAGCACGGCCGGCCGCTCACCAGCATGTCCACCCCGGAGAGCCCGGCCCTGTCTTCAGGGTCGGCCTCCTGGGCGGTCGACCTCCCGCTGGGGGAGAAGGGGGCCGTCAGGAGCCCCCGCCCTGCACCGTGAGGGGAGCCCGGGGGGCACCCGTCTGCTACAGCCCTCCATCCCCACAGTTACAGAACTGCCCCCGGGAAGGGCTCTCTCAGGGTCGGGACCCACGGTCACAGCCCAACGGGCCGCACGTCGCCTCTCATCGGCAGATAGAAACCACTTCAGTTCTAGAAAATGGTCCAGCAGCGGCTGAGTCACTGGGAAACCCAGATGAGGGCCCCCCAGATAACTTCAAAAGGTCAAAGCCTTTCTGGCTCACGGACGACTTGGGCGGGGTCGGGGGGCTTACAGAGACACCGCAGATTATAACAAGACGTCACCGTGCGTGCGCAGAAACGTGCTCGGTGACGGTCCTCGAGCTGCACCACCACAGGGACCAACAGCGTAACCACGGCGACAGGGGCACATGGGCTGAAAGCCGTGTCTCCGGATGAAGCACAATCACAGGGACCGACAGCAAAGACCGAAGACCCCCCGACGTCCCCGCTGTTGCGTCCCCGGGTCGGCTTGACTGAGGTCTCGCCAGGAGCCGGCCTGGCCCCACGGGCCTCCTGCTGCCCTGAAGGGGGCGCGTGTTCCCACTTCTCTGGAAGGGGAAACCCACCTGGTCCTCAACCCCAAACCCCGAGCCCCTCAGTCTGAGGAAGACCCTGTGAGCCGCCCCAACCGGACGGACTCTGGCACCTGGCCAGTGCACGGTGCCCCGAGTTGTAATCCTGTCCCCCCATCAGAGCACCAGGAAACCTCGAACGAACTGGTTCTAGGTTCTCTCTTAAAGGGGCCCTGCACACCCCCCAACACACTTCATAAGCCGAGGTCGTATTCCATATTTACAAATCTGTGGTCTGAATAAGGGAAGCCCTTGGCCGGTGGAAATTATCTACCTGCATAGGGAATTGGAAATGTTAAAGTTCCCCCCGCAACTGACCAGAGAAAGTGTATTTTTTTTTTAATGTTTCTTTACTTTGTGTGAGAGAGAGAGAGCCTGGGAGGGGTAGAGAGAGAGATTCCCAAACAGACTCCATGCTCAGCACAGAGCCCAACACGGGGCTCGATCCCATGAACCGTGAGATCACGACCTGAGACGAAATCAAGAGTCAGACACTTAACTGACTGAGCCCCCCAGGCCCCTCCAAAAAAGTGTATTTAATATCAAGTTTTCTGTAGACAATGTACAGTAAGAACTCACTTCTCTCAGCACATGTGCTGGAAGAAATAGCAACTGTCTTCTGATGTCAAAACAGAGAATTTGCTGGAAGAGATATTCGTGAGAAGATAGGATGTGCAAGTTTCCGTAGGAGAAATGATTCAAAACGTCATCGCTTCACAAACTGCCCCTGCAAGTAAATTGCCTGCATGATTCTGCGCCGATGCGATGACGAGGAAGCGTCCACCGTCCTCTCTCAGCGACGGGCCGTGTCCGCAGCGGTCGCACATTTCCCGTGCGCCAACGCCTGCTTGGGCACAGACCTGCCCGGGACCCCCGGCGCCCGCCGCGCTGCCTCGGGCCCACGCTGCTGCCCAGCTCTTGTTCTCCTGGGACCCGCCTTTGTCGGCCGGGGCGGCCAGGTGCCCGGGGCCCTGCTCAGCATGCACGCCGTCCGCGGAACAGCCCGCGATCGCTGGCACCCTGGCCGGGCGAAGCGTCCCCTGCAAAGCTCAGCCACGTGAAGCCAGACGTGCAGAGCAGCGCCTGGGGGCCCGGGAGGCCCGCGCCTGGCGGTGCTGGATGCAGCCACAGCTCTGTGTGCGCCGGGGCCAGGAGCCCCCGCGCTGGCAGAGCCCAGAGCTCGGCGGTGCTCCGTCCACACGGACTCCCTCCCTCCGCGTCCTTCTCGGACACAGAGGCCTCTGGAACCCTCAAGGTGTCCGATTCAGTGTCGAGAGTCTGAATCTGCTGGGACCGTGGCCAGGTGCGTAGCTCAGCCAGCGACGGGCACACCCGAGGCGGTAAGCGTCCTCTCTGGAATGAGTGGGGCACATCCTGTAGGCGGTTCCAAGTTTCGCAAACACGAGGCGGCGGGAGGCCCCTTCCCCCTCGAAACCTGACTTGGTGACGCCCTCGAGGCCACGCTGTCCTCAAAACATTTCCCCAGTTCAGAGGCAGCATCATCCCTGACAGCTTTCGTTATTTTCTGATCTTAGCTTGAGGAAGTGTGGTTTTGAAGTAAGAACTGTTGGGGCGCCCGGGTGGCTCAGGCGGGCGTCCAACTTTGGCTCAGGTCATGATCTCACGTTTGGTGGGTTCGAGCCCCGCTTCGGGCTCTGTGCTGACAGCTCGGAGCCTGGAGCTGCTTCAGATTCTGTGTGTCCCTCTCTCTCTGCCCCTCCCCTGCTGATGCTCTGTCTCCCCCCTCAAAAAATAATAAATAAACATTAAAAAAAAAGAAGAGCTGTTGGTACCTGAATGATGACCATATCTAGTTCCCCGCCAGCGTTAACAGTGGGAGATCCTTTATGTGCATGTTCTTTAATAAAATAATAAACTGAAGACATGAAATGATCCCGCCCTGTGCCCACGCTCGTGGGCATCTTCCTCAGCAAGCGCAGGGTGCGTGCGAGATTCCGGTCGGGCCCGGGGGTTACACACGTGGGCGCTGCTGGACGCAGGGACCCATCCGTGGAAAATAGCACCGTGTCCTGACAGCATGACCACACGACTTTCTATTTTCTAGGCCGAACGTGACGAACCTCACTTGGGCACCGTCCAGCTCCTTCCCTCCCCGGGGAGAGTGGACGGCCTTCTTCTTGGGCCACTTCAGAGTCTCCTTCCAGCTCCCGACGTTTCTCAGTCAAGTATCATTTTAGTTTTGTTGACAGAAACTGAACAAGCCTGTTAGAATTTCCCGAAGAGGGGAGGGAGTTTTATTTGAGTGCAAGTGAGGGCCGCAGCCACCTTCACACGGAAGAGCGTGGTCCAGAGAGGGGGCACACAGTGGAGACCTGGGTGTGCTCTGTCCACGGCAGGGGCTACAAATGGTCCTGATGAAGGACATTCCAGAACATTACAACCTTGTCTTACGCTTTTCGTACGTGCAAGGCTACATGGCTCTGATCTCCCAGGGACTTAAATAGATTTTACTCTTTGTGCGTGAAATGTTTTTTTAAGGCTGTAGGTCAACTAAACAGATGAACAGAGTGTGCTCTGGGCAGATGCGCAGCCCAAGGTTCAAAGTGTGGTCGAGTCATTCTAACCCCGGTGCAAGTGTGCAGGGCCCATCATCCTTAAAGCTGAGAATCTTCTTTATTCTATCAGTTTCTTCTATCAAAAAACACTACTAATAAAAGCCAGTATGAGGGTTTATGGTTAAAAAAAAAAAAAAGCTACAGAATCTAGGTTAACTAGAGATAAATGTACCACGTGCCCTTCACGCCTGGACCTGAGGGTGTGGGGCTTGCCCCAAGTCCCTGGGCTTCGTAGGGTGAGCTCTGCGTCCCGGGGTGAAAGTCGCAACAACCCCAGCTCTGACTTCTTACTGGTTTTCCGAGCACACTTCTGAAGTGAAAACAGTGCAGACTAACAGAGAAGTGAGTTGTGCCAATAAATATACGGGGTCATGTTGGGAGGGTGAGGCTCCCAAGGGAAGCCCGGGCAGCTCTCGTCAGACCAGGCGCTGCTTTACCTCAGACCAAACAGCCACGTGCCCTGTGGCCCCCGCCCAGGACATGTCCTGCCACACTCAGGGCCATCTGTGGGCTCTGCCCTGGCGCCTGTGGTGTGGACAGGTGACAGGCCAGGCTCCATGTCATAACACAAAGCTGCCTTTCCCAGCCGTCCCCGGAAAGCACGGGGCACGGCGTGCTGACCGAGCATTCGACGGCACAGAGTCTCAGTCTCATGGCCATCTCGGCATGATGTCGCGCACGCACACACACACACATATGCATGCACACACACGTGCATGCACACACATGCGCATGCACACATGCATACACACACATGCACACACGTGGGCACACACACACACATCACCAGTTCCCAAAACTGAAATGCAATGGGAAAACACCCCAAAGCGATGCTATAAATAAACTGCTACTTCCTACACCACCTTATGATTTTGCACCTCTTTGAATCTGTTTCTGTAAATATTACCCTGACCAATGAGAGACCAAGTTTTCAGACACTGGCTCCGGACTTCAGGCTGGCCTCGCGGGTACTGGCTGAAGCTTGGGGAAGGGGTTTCTCTCTGCTTCTGTGTATTTTGCATTTCCATAGATAAATTGTAAAACAAAACAGGCCGATTCTTACAGTCAAACCACCAAGACTGCGTTGTAAGTGCTTTGAGGCACTTTAGTCTGAAAAACCCCAAAGAGTACAAAACGTAACACGTGGACTTCTGTTGAAAGTCTATTTTGTCCACTGTGAGTGTGGCTGTGTTCTGGCGCGTGTGACCAATGTCCCTTCACCTTCCCCACTTTCAGTCTGCAGGTGTCTTTCGGTCTGAAGTGAGTCTCTTGAGCTGATGGGGGGGTCTTGGGTTTTCCTCCACTCTGTCGCCCTATGTCTTTTGATTGGAGCATTCTCCATTTACATTCAAGGTAATTCTTGATAATATGTATTTATTACCTTCACTCACCGCCAGGGAAATGCAAATCAAAACCACAATGAGATACCACCGCACACCTGTCAGAATGGCTAAAATCAACAACATAAACAACAGGTGTGGTGAACACGTGGAGGAAAAGGAACGCCCGTGCACGGCTGGTGGGAATGCAAACTGGTGCAGCCGCTCTGGAAAACAGTAAGGAGGCGCCTCAAAAAGTGAAAAGCAGCTACTCTACGATCCAGCAATTTAATTACTCGGTATTTACACAAAGCATACACAAACACTAATTCAAAAGGATACATGAACCCCTATGTGTATAGCAGCATTATTTACAATAGCGAAGATATGGAAGAGCCCAAATGTTCACTGACTGACAAATGGATAAAGATGTGGTGTGTATACATGATGGAATATTACTCAGCCATAAAAAAGAATGAAATCTTGCCGTTTGCAATAACGTGGATGGAACTGGAGGGTATTATGCTAAGTGAAACAAGTTGGTCAGAGAAAGACAAATACCATACGTTTCACTCATATGTGGAATTTAAGAAACAAAACAAATGATCAAAGGGGAAGAAAGAGAGAGAGAAACCAAGAATCAGGCCCTTAACTCTAGAGAACACAGTGCTGGTTACCAGAGGGGAGGTGGAGGCAGGGTGAGGGAAACGGGATGGGGATTAAGGAGTGCACAGGTTGTGATGAAATAAAATAAAATAAAATAAAATAAAATAAAATAAAATAAAATAAAATAAAATAAAATAAAATAAAATAATAAAACAAAATAATAAAATAAGGGGCGCCTGGGTGGCTTAGTCGGTTAGGTGTCCGACTTTCGCTCAGGTCATGATCTCGCGGTTCGTGGGTTCGAGCCCCGCATCAGGCTCTGTGCTGACCGACAGCTCAGAGCCTGGAGCCTGTTTCAGTCTGTGACTCCCTCTCTCTCTGACCCTCCCCTGCTCACGCCATCTCTCTGTCTCTCTCCTAGAAATAAATAAAAATATTAAAATAATAATAATAATAAAATAAAATGAGTATGGATTTTTAAAAAATAAAGGACAATGCTCTTTTTCTTAAAGCAACGTTTATAAAAACTGTTCCAAATCCAAGTACCCTCTGACCTCCCGGTCTGACCCCAGCCAAAGGGCATCTCTTACATCAAACTTCACCTACTGAAAGTTCGTGGAACATTCCAGAGGCTTCCTTTTCCAGCTCAGAAGGGTTTTCTCAGCCTCCCATTAGGACCCGAGTCAGCCGCGAGGCCCCGGACCGGTGGCAGGTGGCACTAAACATGTCCCTTCCAGGCTCGGTGTCACTTATGGTGGTGCCCCTGCTGCCCCTCTGCTGCCTGTCAGCCTCCACCCCCCGGGGGCCCCGGGCCCCTCCCGACCTCTCCTCCGCGCTGCCACGGTCAGCCCGGCCCACCTCTGGGGTGCCAGCCTCTTTGGCCAGGAACCCCCGGCCTGGGGCCCGGAGACCACGGCCCTGCCCAGGGCTGCCTTGCTCCCCTCCCGGGCCCTTTCTGACAGCCAGGGGTACTCACGCCTCGGGGCACGCGTGCCGGGTCAGACCACAGGCGGCCGTCACATGTTCAAGAAGTTTCTCGTGCCCCTGATCCCTGGGTCTCCCCCAAACACACTGAGGTGCTGCGGGGATGCTGGGGGCTCCCTCAAGGGGTCTTGCTGTGGCGGTGCTTGTTCGGGGGTGAGGGGGCTGAGCTCTCCACCCTGTGCACCACGAGGAGGGTCCTGACCCACCAGAGACCCAGCACCATCCTCTGGCGTGTCCGGGGCGGGGGGGGCCTCACCTCAGCCAGTGAAGTGTGAGCCACCTTGAGGTTTGTCTGTGATTTAAGGGTTTTTGGGGCTCTTCCTCATCGTCTGCTCCTGCTGGGGGGGCGGCTGTGTCTCAGTCTCCTCTGCCCGGGATTCTGCTCACATCCTGAGGCCTCATGCGCTCTGCCCGCCCATCCGTCTGCGGGGGCGCGGGCACCTGGGACCCCTCCTCATGGTGGGACCCCAGGCTTCGCCGATTCTCTCCCCGGCTGTAGCCGTGTCTTCCTCGGAGTGGGGGTCTCAGCTGCTCTTTCGGGGGTGGGGGCGGCCACTGCCTTCCCTGAACCGCCCTGGATTCTCGTCCTGGGGCAAACGCGGCCGAGGCCGCTGGTGGAGGCCAACCCTCCTGGGTGTCAGGGCCCCGGGCCTCCTCACCGCGGAGGGGAGGCCTGGCGTGTGAATTGCCAGAGTGAAATCCAGACTGGGATCCCCACACCTCAGTTTACTTACACACCCTGAGGTCACCGGGCCACGACGCGGGGCTGACTGTCTGCGCCACACGGGCCGCGCGTCACCGCGGAGGCCGGGCTCCAGCTCTGGGCGGCCGCCGCTCTCACCCATCGTTCCCACACGCCCGGGGGCCCCGGGGAGATCCTCGCGGCTCTGCTGACCTCCTGGGACCACCAGGGGCATCGTGCGACTCTCTGGCTTGTGTGGGTGACCGCATGAGGCCAGGACCGAGTGGGGGTTTGGGAGCAGGTGGCCCCACACTGAGACGGAGGCTGCTCTCTTTCCAGTCGGATCCTGTGCACACAGCTGCCTGTGGGTTTCTGCCACCTCTAAACCGCGGCGACGCATTCCTATTTTCGCTTCACTGTTTACTGGTTTTGAGATCAACTAGCCTTTCAACAAACAAGTCAGTCCTTCAGGCCCAAAAAGGCCCACAGTCACCAGGAGTGTTACTTCCTGGTTCCAAGTCCCACAGCCCACAGGGCAGTGAGGGGTCCGATGTGGAGCAGTCGTGCTGCAGAGGAGCAGAGTTCATCATGGAGAGGGACAGGGGGACGGGGATGGGGACGGAGATGGGGATGGGGACAGGGGGACGGGGACGGGGATGGGGGACAGGGGGACGGATGGGGACGGGGGATGGGCGACAGAGGACAGGGATGGGGACGGAGATGGAGACAGGGGACGGGGATGGGGGAGGGGATGGGGACAGGGGACGGGGATGGGGACGGAGATGGGGACAGGGGGATGGGGATGGGGACGGGGATGGGAAGGGATGGGGACGGGGACGGGGACAGGGGATGGGGATGGGGACGGGGATGGGGATGGGGACGGGGATGGGGACGGGGATGGGGATGGGGATGGGGATGGGGGATGGGGATGGGGATAGGGACAGGGGATGGGGACGGGGACTGGGACGGGATGGGGATGGGGGGGGCAGGGACGAGGATGGGGACAGGGACGGGGATGGGGATGGGGACGGGGACGGATGGGGACGGGGATGGGGATGGGGATGGGGATGGGAGGGGGATGGGGATGGGGGATGGGGACGGGGACATGGGGATGGGGATGGGGATGGGGATGGGGACAGGATGGGGATGGGGACGGGGGACAGGGGGGGGGATGGGGATGGGGGATGGGGATGGGGACAGGGGATGGGGATGGGGGATGGGGATGGGGATGGGGACAGGGGATGGGGATGGGGATGGGGATGGGGATGGGGACAGGGGATGGGGACGGACGGAATGGGGACGGGGACAGGGGGGGAGGGACGGGGATGGGGATGGGGATGGGGATGGAGACAGGGGATGGGGATGGGGGATGGGGATGGGGGATGGGGATGGGGATGGGGATGAGGACAGGATGGGGACGGAGATGGAGACAGGGACGGATGGGGAGGATGGGGACGGGGACGGGGATGGGGATGGGGATGGGGACAGGGGATGGGGATGGGGACGGGGATGGGAATGGGGACGGGGGACAGGGGGATGGGGAGGGGATGGGGATGGGGATGGGGATGGAGACAGGGGATGGGGATGGGGGACGATGGGGATGGGGATGGGGGACGGGGGGATGGGGACGGGGATGGGGATGGGGACAGGATGGGGACGGACGGAATGGGGACTGGGACAGGGGGATGGGGACGGATGGGGGATGGGGATGGGGACAGGGATGGGGATGGGGGACGGGGGATGGAGGATGGGGGGGGATGGGATGGGGATGGGGGACGGGGGATGGGGATGGGGGACAGGGGACGGGGATGGGGATGGAGACAGGGGATGGGGATGGAGACAGGGGATGGGCAAAGACGAATGTCCCCAGCAGGAGGTATGTGTCTTAGGTATTATTTGTCTGCAGAGCCTTAGAGGCCCATCTAGGATTTCAGGCTACTGTTGACCAGAAAGCAGCTGTGGAAAGTCTTAGGCTGACAGACCCCTTGTGTGCCTTGCAAATGTAATCCATGTCTGTAATGAAGAACATCAAACGTAGGTTTAAGTTTATGTGAGACGAGGCTGACTGAGCTGCCTGCCTTTAATGAAATCTGTTTCCTGCTCCTCCGCGTGGGAAGTCCCTAACTGAACACACCGGTGTCCCGGGAAGAGGAGAGGAGCCATGTTTTTGATATTATGCCTGTTGGGCATCAAAATGCTTTAGTATTACAAAGGTTAACATGAAATAAAGAATACGTCTCAATGGCAGAGAAAACCTCACCTATTTTTAAGGAAGGGGTAGTGGATGTGGGACTACAGCTTTGGATTTCCCAACTTAGTAGAAAACAGGATCCAAGATTTCGTATTTGTCATGAAGAAATAATAAGAAAATTGACAGAGAGGATCTTTCTGCAAAATGATGCCCTGAATCCTGCGGACAGGTGGGTGTGGGAAAGACAGGATGGGGGAGGAGCTGGCGTCCTCAGGAAGGTAAAAGTAAAAGAGAGAGAGAGACACCAAAGAAGTGCCTGTCATATGTGGGATTTGATGGATCCTGGTCCCAAATTACACCTGAAAGAAGAGAAAGAGAAAGGAAATCAGCGAGGAAGACGTTGCTGGGGCCCTGGGGAAATGAACACCTTCTGCATCTTCAACCACAGAAGCATGTCTGCTTCACTTCCTGACTGCCATACTCTTGTGGGTTATGGAGAAGGTTCCTGACCCTAGGGGGCATTGGGGCTCAGGGCCCATGGCATCTGGAATCCTCCATACAGGGACTCACACGTGCACATAGACCTGTGCGCACACATGTGTGCAGAGAGAGCAAGCAGCCCAAGAGTGAGCAGGGGTGGAATCAGGGCGGAGGTGTGAACAGGGTGTGATCAGGGAGGAGGTGCGAACAACGTGGATTCAGGGCGGAGGTGTGAGCAGGTTGGATTCAGGGCGGAGGTGTGAGCAGGGTGGATTCAGGGCAGAGGTGTGAGCAGGGTGGGTTCAGGGCAGAGGTGTGAGCAGGGTGGATTCAGGGCAGAGGTGTGAGCATGGTGGATCAGGCGGAGGCGTGAACAGGATGGAATCAGGGCGGAGGTGTGAACAGGGTGTGATCAGGAGGAGGTGCGAACAACGTGGATTCAGGCGGAGGTGTGAGCAGGTTGGGATCAGGGGCGGAGTGAGCATTGGATTCAGGCGGGAGGTGTGAGCAGGGTGGATTCAGGGCGGAGGCAGGGGTGAGCAGAGGTAGCAGGGTGGATTCAGGGGGTGGAGCATGGTGGACCAGGGCGGAGGCGTGAACAGGATGGAATCAGGGCGGAGGTGTGAACAGGGTGATCAGGGCAGGAGGTGTGAGCAGGGAGGTGTGAGCAGGTGGATCAGGCAGGGCAGAGGTGTGAGCAGGGTGGATTCAGGGCGGAGGTGTGAGCAGGGTGGGTTCAGGGCAGAGGTGTGAGCAGGGTGGATCAGGCAGAGGTGTGAGCATGGTGGATTCAGGGCGGAGGCGTGAACAGGATGGAATCAGGGTGGAGGTGTGAACAGGGTGTGATCAGGGCGAGGCGTGAACAGGGTGTGAGGAAAAGGTGTGAAAGGGTGGAATCAGGGCGAAGGTGTGAGCAGGGTGGATTAATGGTGGAGGCGTGAGCAGGGTGGAATCAGGGCGGAGGTGTGAACAGGGTGGATTCAGGGCAGAGGTGTGAGCAGGATGGATTCAGGGCAGAGGTGTGAGCAGGGTGGATTCAGGGTGGAGGCATGAACAGGATGGATTCAGGGCGGAGGTGTGAGCAGGGTAGATTCAGGGTGGAGGTGTGAGCAGGGTGGATTCAGAGCGGAGGTGTGAACAGGGTAGAATCAAGGCAAAGGTCCATGGGCACTGGTTGCTTTATCATTGTGGATTTTCTCTGTGGGTTTGAAATTTTTCAAAATAAAAGGTTGGAGGAAAAAAGCATCGACACCAGCTTATAAATAGCAAACAGCAACAATCAAGATTTAGAAAAGTGTCCCATGTGGAAGAGACAAGGGCATGAGAAGTCTCTGCTAACATATTACAAATCCCATGTTACGTGCAGTTATAATTTGATAGAAAGAAAACTTTAAAAAATCATAGTAGATCAGACTTTAAATTTCTTTATTATGGTTAAAACAAATAAAAAATTATTATTATTATTATTATTTTAAATATTTTTATTTATTTCTAGGAGAGAGAGAGAGAGACAGCGTGAGCAGGGGAGGGTCAGAGAGGGAGTCACAGACTAAAACAGGCTCCAGGCTCTGAGCTGGCAGTCAGCACAGAGCCCGACGCGGGGCTCGAACCCACGAACCGCGAGATCATGACCTGAGTGAAAGTCGGACGCTTGACCGACTAAGCCACCCAAGCGCCCCAAAAAATTATTTTTATTTTTATTTTTATTTTTTTAAGTTTTTTTATTTATTTCTAGGAGAGAGAGAGAGAGACAGCGTGAGCAGGGGAGGGTCGGAGAGAGAGGGAGTCACAGACTGAAACAGGCTCCAGGCTCTGAGCCGGCAGTCAGCACAGAGCCCGACGCGGAGCTCGAACCCACGAACCGTGAGATCATGACCTAAGCGAAAGTCGGATGCTTAACCGACTAAGCCACCCAGGCGCCCCTCAAAAAATTATTTTTAAAATCAGTTTTGAGAGTGTTCCTATGAAAGAAAGAACAAGAAAAATGCCAACCCTAAGGGTATCTGTATGTTCACATGGACCACATGGAGCCTATTACATTTTAGTTCTTTCCTATAACATTTTTAAACAAAATGTAATTGCTTCACCTACTGTGCATGTGCAAAACCAAGAAATGCATTCATAAATATTCCTACAACGAACAGAAGTGTCATACTTGTCTTGACAGCAAAACAGAGACCCTTCATCAATGGTGACTTGGGTCTGCATTCACGTCCTCTGGTTCGTGTCTTCTTGATACAGGGCTTCGATTCAGCCACATCGGAGAGGGTGTGGCCCAGACAAAGAAGTCCCTAGCAGAGATGGCCTCCTTCACAAAAGCAGTATTTGATCTGAGGCAAGTCAGATTATAGAGGATTTGAACTCAGTTTTCATTGCCCTTTTTAAGGTCTAAATCCCCAGGCATGGCAGCAATCTGTGACATGGTGGTGGGGACCGTGACTAGACAGAGTCTGGCACCCGTCACACTTTCACAAATCACAAGCCGTGGTCTCAGGACTCACCTGCGTACCAGCCCCAGGGGACCCTGGGTGTAATCCAACATGGAACATCCCAGTAAGGACGACAAGTGGCTGAAGTGCGTCTTACAGATACTTTCCAGCAAGGTCTGATTATTGCTTTAGCTGAAAATCTTCATGTAAGACACAGAGGTTTGTTGCATTGTGTGAAGTTGTAGTAAATACTTCATCACCTGATAATTATTTAATCGGGGCTCTGTCAACCAGAACTTTCTACATAGTTGCAAAAAACAACAACAAAAAAGAACTAATGCTTTGGTCTTGAGATGCCTGAAATCATGGGTCTTCCAGGTCATCAATGAAAGAAAAACAGTATGTTTCTATTCTGCTCTTTTTCATTTTCTAACCCCTTGAATATGAACAGATCAGCAATGTCACCGGCCTGGTGCTGAGCAGGTCACTGAGGGCCGAGGGCGGACGGGAGATGTGGTCCCTGGTCTCTGGGACCCTCAGGCACAGCTGAGTGTGAGATCTCTGTACAAAGAGACAGTGAGCAGACCACATGGTGTTGACAGCGTGCTTCTCCAAGGGGAGACACCTGAGGGGCACCCCTATAAGAATGAGGGACAGGGGACATGTCCTGCGGGACAGCCGGAAGGGGAGCTGTGCAGACAGCCCCCACAGGATGGGCCGTGCCCCCAGGAGCACGCGGGAGGAGCGGGAATGTACAGGGCTCAGATCACAGCCCTGTCAACATCCGGACACGCAGCCTTGGTTGGACTTGACGTGATGAACAGTAGGAACCATCTAAGTTTACCCGACAAAACGCGTGGATGGTGACAGCTGATTCCAGCAGAAGCGTACGCATAAACTAGAGGGAGGAGCCCATTTAAGAAACATTAGCACCCCAGCCCCCACAGAGCCAAGTCTCCACCACCTTCGCTACATCTTCAGTGTGCACGGAAGCCGTGGCCGGCAGGGTAAGGGTCCCCAGAGACGCCGACAGCCCGAGTCCTGAAACCCGTGAATCTGTCACCTCACCTGGCAGAGGGACTTTAACTAATTAGGTCAGGGGTCTTGAAATGGGAGATTATCCTGGACCACCTGGCTGGGCCCCATGTAACCACTGCTGTCCTTCAAGGTCAGAGCCTGGGAGAGAGCGTGACAGAGCGAGAGGCCTTCAGGCCATGTTCCGCTTGAAGACGGAGAAGGAGTCATGTGCCAAGCAGCACCGGGGTGTCTGGAAGGTGGACAGGACAGGACAGTGGGCTCCCCGGGGCCCCTGGAGACGTGCCGGCCCACCGGCGCCCTGGCTCAGTCCTGATACGATGGTGGACTTCTGGCCTCCAACTCCGTGAGATGTGTGTGCGTTGGGTTGAGCTGCTGAGTCCGTGTGATCTGTCCCAGCGGCCCCAGGAGACAGTCGGAGAAACCAGCGGCACACGGTGTGAAACGTGCACGCCCAGGCCTTCCCCACAGAAGCTCGGGTTCAGTTCTTTCCGGACCGTCGAGGCCCTGACAGGTGCCCGACCGACCGCAAGAGCGCTCCAAGACCAGCGCTGGAGGAAAACATGGCTGCCGGGACGCAATCGAAACAAAGACAGTCGAGTCCACAGCCCGCGAGGGACAGAGCATGGGTCACGGAGACCATGAGGTCCTGAGACGGGAGGCCCGAGGGTGTCTTCCTGCAGACGCGGGGGGTGAACGGAGCAGGTACCCTGGGAGGCGGAGACTCCTCTCACGTGTGGCTGCCGCGTGGTCGACCAGATGCCCGAAGGCGGGAGACCTTGAGGACTGACTCAGGGGGTCGCCGCACTCACAGACCACGAGCGGCTGTGGGAAACAGAGGGTCATAGGGGACACACGAGATCAGGCTGTTGGAGGCTGGAGGGGGAAGAGGCAGGGCTCTGCCCCCAGGACTGCAGACCAGGGACAAGCTGGTCGAGAAGACAGTGTGGGGACAAGGGAACCGAGGGCGCAGCCCCCAGGCCCAGCGCTGTGGGACACGTGTCATTAGCGGCGCCGGCGTGGCTGGGATTTTGCTGCACACGGGAAAAGGCATTAATTGGGAGAACAAATCTCCAGGGGTTTCTTTTTCTCATCTGCAAAATGAAAACCTCAGTTAATCTCAAAGATCTCACTTGCTCTAAAAATACTGTGATTCTTTGACTGAGTAGAAAGATGATTTGTAGCTAATGATGCCCACTGAGAAAACAGTTCGAAAATACACGAGTAACTGTGCTTAGGTCATCCCTGGGAGAGAACAGCTCGGCCCCGTTATGAGGGTCTTCAAATACCGGACAGTGTCTGGTTGACTGTACCCAAGATGTCGTAGTTTGGGGCATAATGTTAAATGCTCCCTTGCCTCCCCCGTTCCAAGGAACACCTCAGGTTGAAAAGCCCAGCTGGTCCTGAATGGGGTCCTCTGTGACCATCAGCTCCTTCTCCCCCTGCTGAGGGCTGATCCTGCCTCCCTTGGAAGTCCCCTCTCTGGCTGCCGAGTGTCAGGTCACAGGGCCCCTTTTCTCCCTAGGTTCCCCAAAACTGCAAGGACTCCAATGTGAATGTGGTTTCAGTTTTTAGTTGATTGTAAATGCAGAGGAGTATGTGGTTGATAAAACGTGATTCTCTAAGGGCTCCCTCGCCTCCAAGCCCCGTGGGAGTGAGCATCATCGCCCGGGGACAGCTGGTCTGGCAGCGTGGCTGGGGCACTGTCAGGCTTCGTGACCACAAGCCTGAGAAACAGGAAAATGAGGGCCTCCCCCTAAAACTCCGGTAACCAGAGCACCCAAGTGCAAGGACACAGGAAGAGAAACAGGCAGGGGCCTCGTGGGGATCGGGCTCTGAGAAGATCACTTCAATCAGAATGAGAAACACCTCCATTGGTGTGTTGGCTCCCAGGCCACTGACGGAGCGCTGGGCCCACTTGTGTGTAGGAGAGCCCGCCCCGAGGGGAAAATCCGACTCCCCGGAGGGTCCGAGGCAGTCGGCGCCTGGTGTCTGTGCTGGGGGCACGGTCATGACCGGCTGCCTCTCAGCAAGTCCTCCAAGTACTTCCTTCCCCCGCCCAGAAGGAACACACACAGAAGGAATGTAACATGTTATGTGTCTGCTTCACGTCTAATTTCTAAAAAACAACAGAAATTCAAATCCACCCCCCACAAATCAAGTCAGAAATTCAAATCAACCTTCCTGTACCTCGGACATAGTTCTACGTCTCACAGGGTGATGGCCGACCCGACGGCGTGAAGACTCAGCAGCAAGGACCCCCTCTGGCATGGAGCTGCTAACGTGCTAAGTACTCGACAACGACGCTGTGAGACGCTGTTCCCAGTCGGGACCAAAGCGAGGGACCAGCCAGGCTGTGAGCAGCGTTCAGGGCCTCCGACCCTCGCCTGCTCCCGTCAAACTTGGGTGGAAACTCAATGGAGTTTCCACTGAGGCGCTAGCAAGCCGCAGTCTCTGCACACACCCGGGTTCTCTGTGATTTCCCGTTTCACCTCCCAGCTGCCTGTGTTTTCAATGGCAGGATAGTCAGAAGATAATTTCTGTAGCTGGAAAAGAATTAGAAATTTGAAAATGGAACGATCAGATTCTGAGTTTGTGGGTGCGAGGGCCCCACTGTGCTGGGAAGAGGCATCGCGGACTAAGGGAGGTGCCCTCTCAACGTGCCAGCGGCGCTCACACGGGCCTCACGCTCTCCTGGGAGGACACGGATGGACGCTGCTGTGATTATAGTTTTGAACGGGCCTCATGAAAATGAGAATTTTTGAAAAAAAATTTTTTGTTTATTTTTGAGACAGAGACAGAGCATGAGTGGGGGAGGGGCAGAGAGTGAGAAAGGGAGACAGAATCAGAAACAGCTCCAGGCTCTGAGCTGTCAGCACAGACCCAACGCGGGGCTCGAACCCACGGACCGTGAGACCGTGACCTGAGCTGAGGTCGCACGCTCAACCGACTGAGCCCCCCAGGCGCCCTTGAGAATTTAAGAAACATTTCCAATGGGTCTCGTAGCTACAGAAACAGCATTGCCCCATTTGAAAGTCGGGAGAAAGGAGAGCAGAAAGGAGGGGAAGAGATGCAGACAGCGCCAGCCAGTGGGGGAGGGGCAGGGGGTAGCCTCAACCACCCGGGGCCCGTGACCTGCCCAGGGAGGTCGGGGCGGGGGGACGGGGAACCAGCACACAGCAGCTGCCTATGACACCATGTGTGTGTAAAAAGACACGCAGGCCTCTGTTGGGGGGAGGGGCGGGGAGAGGGGAGAGTGGGTGACGGGTCCTTGTTGGGATGAGCACTGGGTGCTGTAGTAAGCGATGAATCACAGGAATCTACCCCCAAAACGAAGAGCACACTGTACACGCTATACATCAGCCGACTTGACAATGCATCATATTAAAAAAATTAAAATTAAAAATAAATTTAAGAAAAGACGTGTGCCTCTGCTGGGGCATCGCAGCTCAGTTCTCGTCCTTTTCATTGTGTTTCTCTGTGTTTTGATACATTGAGAACATCTCAGACGTGCAATCAGATAACGTTCAAGATTATTCTGTAAAGATGCTTCAAGGGTCATCAGTGGGATTGGACTGTGGTTGGTGTGCCATAGATTTATTGAACAAATGAGCTAACTAATGAAGAGCACACTTAAAAATTATTAGTGTCACAAAAATCTATATAAAACAATGCCATTTCTTGATACATTCGACCCATTTCTCCAGTAGCAAAGAAACAAAGAAGAGTGTCCTTCAGAACCTGGCCCCCTTCACCTACACCGCCCTCCTTTCGCTTCCTTCCACACCATCCTGTTGCGGGGCCACTTTGGAAGTGGAAGAGTTAGAGGCTTCTAGCATTCTGAATCTGAAACTGTTTAATTTTACCTTGTACCCAAAAAACATGAAAAAGAAAGTTGTTGGGTTTTTGTTTGCTTATTTTTGCTAGGAAGAGCGTTTTGTACACTCCCGTGTTGGAGCCTGAGTATAAGAACTCAAATTTTTATTTTTGTAGGATTCAGATTTTTCTGTAAGAAGAACGATTTCTGATGCGTGAAACCCTGACTACCTTGGCCATCCACTCTTTGACGGTGTTCACATCGTAGGGATATTCTGAGGCTGCTGAAAGTTTTTTACCCAAGCCATCAGCTCAGACGTGCGCTCCGGACCGTCACAGGGCCCTGCCACAGTCATGTGACTTCCCGCCTCTGGGATTTTACTTGAAGCTCCTTTTCACAAACAACACCATTTTTCCTGGAAATGACCAGAAGCTCCTTCCCCCTCGGGCTCACCCTCCCAGGGGCAGGGGTGAAAACGAGAAAAGAAATGGAACGTAGTGAACTTTTGAGAGTTTACGAGACAGCCACAAGCGGGGCACCTGGGTGGCTCAGTCGGCTAAGCATCCGACTCTTGATTTCAGGTCATAATCTCACGGTTCGTGGGTTCCAGCCCTGCGCCGGGCTCTGCACTGACAGCCCGGAGCCTGCTTGGGATTCTCTCTCTCTGCCCCTTCCCTCTTATGCTTGCTCTTTCTCTCTCTCAAAGTAGACAGACAGACAGACAGCCACTAACCGAGGCTGGAAGAGCATCTGCAGTAGATGATGTATCGCACTGACACACCCAAGCCAAGGGTCAGTCCCCAGCTGTGCGGTCCCTGCCCGGAGCCTCACCCCGGCATCTGTGACTGCGACTTTTCTCCTCCTTCCCCGACCCCAACCCCCATCCCATTTCAGCTGTATACCTGTTATTTAATTTTATCGTGTGTTCTTTACGGCCTGTGTGTGTTCCGTGGCCTCCCCTGTGGGAGCAGGAGTCCTTGAAGTTAGGAAGCATTATTAGCATTAGAAGTATCTGTCCCTCGGGGCGTCTGGGTGGCTTAGTCAGTTAAGCGTCCGACTTTCGCTTAGGTCATGATCTCGCGGTTGTGGGTTCGAGCCCCTCGTCGGGCTCTGTGCTGACTGCCAGCTCACGGCCTGGAGCCTCTTTCGGTCTGTGACTCCCTCTCTCTCTGACCCTCCCCTGCTCACGCTGTCTCTCTCCTAGAAATAAATAAAACATAAAAAAATTAAAAAAAAAAAAGAAGTATCTGTCCCTCTGGCACAAAAGGGGCAACACCTAGTATGTCCTCAGTGCTTCTGAATAAAAAAATGTGTAGGAAAGTTTTTAACTTTGTGACCTTTGGCCTCAGCTGCTGGGAGGTCATCTCGGAGCCCTTGGAAGGTCACACCTGACAGAGGCAACTTCTCCATGGGGGCTTCGGGTGAGCCAGGTAGTAATGCTGTAAGAGGGTCTCAGACCTTCATCACGACCCTGCAAGTAAGTGCTGTCGTCGTCAGGGAAGAGGCTGGAGCCCGATGCTCGTTTGCTTCCCCCAGACCACACCGCAGCTCACTGGAGAAATCAGAGTTAGAACTAAAGTACATTTAACTCCAGAGCTCAAACCACGGTGAACAAACCCAGATGAGGGAGGGTCGACACTGGGTCAGGACCCAGATGAGGGAAGGTCAACGAGGGGTCAAGGCCTAGATGTGTGTGTGAGGGTCGACACTGGGTCAGGACCCAGGTGAGGGAGGGAGGGTCAACAGAGGGTCAGCACCCAGATGCGGGAGCCTCAACAGTGGAAGGGTCGAGAGTGTGCAGGGCACAGCTGAGTCAGGGTGGAAAATGGCCCAGAACAAGGTGAAGCCTGGTCCATAATGGGAAGGGATGACTGCAATCATTGACTAGTTATGGACCGACACCAACTTTGTGCAGACACTGGTTTGTCACGGGCACACCGTGCCTGTCGCTGGGCTCATGCCCCTGACATTCTGGGGGCATCTATGCATCTTGACCGGCCATCAGTTTTCATCTGCTGTCGGGTCCAGTGGAGGCCCCTGGGTCCAGACCCTAATCCAGGTCGCGTAGGAGGGAAGGAAGGCCCCTGGGAGAAAATCAAATTTGGCAAAGTAAGAAGACAAGCAACGATGGTCACCCGTGAGATGGCCTGGCCTCCCGAGCCTCCTCTGTGACAGCAGGGACTGAGCTGACTGTTCGCGTGGGAGACAGAGCGCCGGGCTAGGGTCTCAACACATTCTTTCTGCAGAGGAGGCACAGTCACGCGGCAGGACCCGTGGGCCCATTGTGGCTCTAACCATATAGAGACAAGAAGCCTGATGGAGTGAGGCCCTTCCAGCTCCTTCTGCAGCCCCCGCGGGGGCAGAGCTGTGCTCACCCCGCTATTGGGGCCGTCGTCTCCTCAGTGGGACGCCGGATGATGTGAAGTGAAACACAGCTTCCCGTTTTCAGGGCCAAACAAAACAGAACAAAACCAAAAGGGCTTTTTCCCTCCCCCGCCCCCGATCCTCTTCCCCTAAACAAATTTTAGTTTGCTTTTGACTCCCTCCTGATGCCAGGTCAGTGTTTTCTTGCGCTGAGAAAATGCAGAACTCCAGTGTCCCGCGGCAGGAAAGTGCCGGCGTCCGTCCCTCTGCAGAAAGGAGCCAGTGTCACCCGTGGCCCCGGCCCTGTGCACTTGGCCACCTTGCAGTGGAATCCGGCAGCAGACGCGCGGCGACATGCTGGCCGCCAACTGCTCGGTGCAGAGCCGCGCAGTGGAGGCGACCGTAGCCACGCTGCTGGCGCTGGAGTGCGGCCTGGGCCTGCTGGGCAACAGCGTGGCGCTCTGGACCTTCATGTTCCGCCTCAAGGTGTGGAAGCCCTACGCCGTGTACCTGCTCAACCTGGTCACCGCCGACCTCCTGATCGCCGTCTGCCTGCCCTTCCACGCCGCCTTCTACCTGGGCCACAAGACGTGGCGCCTCGGACACGCGTCCTGCCGAAGCCTGCTCTTCCTGCGGGTGCTCGGCCGCGGGGTGGGCGTCGCCTTCCTCACGGCCGTGGCTGTGGACCGTTACTTCCGCGTGGTCCACCCCCGGCTGAAGGTCAACCTGCTGTCCCCGCAGGCGGCCTGGGGCGTCTCGGGCTGCGTCTGGCTCCTGCTTCTCGGCCTCACGCACCAGAGCCTGTTGGTGCCCGCGGCCTCGTGTCCTGGCCTGGAGCCCGGGGCCGAGCTCTCCTTCAGCGCCGTCTGGCAGGAAGCGCTGATCTTCGCGCAGTTCGTTCTTCCCTTCGGCCTCATCCTGTTCTGCAACGCCAGGATCATCAGGACCCTGCGGCGGCGGCTCCGGGACCCCGACGGGCAGCCCAAGCTGCAGAGGGCCCGGGCGCTGGTGACCGTGGTCGTGGTCCTCTTCGCCGCGTGCTTCCTGCCCAGCTTCCTGGCCCGGGTCCTGGTGGCCGTCTTCCGAGCGGCGGGCGGCTGCAGGGCCCTGGGGGTGATGGTGCACGTGTCCGACGTGAGCAACAGCCTCACGTACCTGCAGAGCGTGCTGAACCCCGCGGTGTACTGCTTCTCCAACCCCGCGTTCAGGCACTCCTACCGCAAGGTCTTCAACACCCTCAGGGGCCGAGGGCGGGAGGCCGAGGCCCCGGGTGACATCAAAGACTCCTACTCCTGAGGCGGCCAGCTCAGCGGCCCGCGGTCTGGGCCAGAACGACCACCGCCAAGGGCTCCGGAGAGAGGACGTGCCCAGGCTGCGCTGCAAGGGTGTGGACCCAGACCCGGCACAGCGAGGGAATGTCCTCATGGGCGTGTTTTCTGCAGCTATTGTACGTGATCGGACCGCAGGCCACCCAGCCAGGGCCTCTGCACCCGCGACCACGCAGGCTACCCGGTGGCCCTGGAAACACGCAGCGGCCGGGCACCCACCCCCGGGGCAAGGCGCTCTCGGGGGTCGGTGAGGGGCATCGTCCCTGAGCTGCCCGCTCCTGGTGAGTCTTCTGCTGTCTCTCTGCCTCAGCTGCGAGTGCACAAGGTCAGCTCTCTTCCCTCTTGCACAGACTTGTGGTAACTGATTCAGGAAAGTGGGACGTTGGGCTGCTCGGCCAGGTCCCGGGCTGTGGGCACCTTATGTGCCCCGTGCTCAGCGCCCCCGGCATGTAATGTTCGCTCCATTTGCACAGATGGTGCCTTATGTCCAAGACCGCACGGCTCCCCGGTGTATCATAAGAAACACGTTCCTACTTGGTGTGTTGAAATTGCTACCAGACGTTCCTTCTCGAGTCTGAATGTCTACGTGCTTTTGGAACGCACTTTGCTCCCCCGCTCTGGGAAGTCACTGCACCTGATGCCTCGTGGGAGAAACGCACAGTGGGCGACCCCAAACTGCACGTGAAACTGTGGTTTCCACCCGACACTGGGCGGGGGGGTGGGGGCTCGCCCGCAGCAGCCGCGTCATCTCGTGTCAGGCTCCTGAATTATGTCCCAGACCTGGAGCTCACGATGGCGACCACAGAGTTTAGAAGCCTCCTCCCTAACTGCCTTGTCTCTCATTCTCTGTTCAAACCTGGTAGTGGGGGCCCCAAAAAGACTCCCTGAAATGCTTAGAGGAGGTACAGGGTCTACCTCATGAGGAGATCCACACCTGTCACCCTACCTGGAGCCACACTGCGTTGCCCACACAGAGAGACCCGGAGAGATCTCTGCTTCTCCCCGGGCCGCCCCACGGTCTCTGTAACACTTAGGGTGGCCTGGTGACGTTGGGCAGTAGACAATGACAGCCCCTCCCGGACGGGTTGGCCTGCCAGCCGGGCTCCTCAGAACCGAGGTGGGCGTGAGAGTTGTCCCCTAACTGCGCCCAGCTCATAAAGCGTGTGAAGATCTGCCTCACAGAGTCCCCGGAGGCTCGCCGGGCCCTCCGCGACGCTCCCTACTTTTCAGGGGCTTTGTGTCCTCTCCAGGGACTTCAGGGGCCGGTGTGGGGGGCTGAGCTGGCGACACTGTGGGAGCCTGAATAAAATTCTCTGCCATGGACGCCTCTCCACCGTGCCGTCGTCCTGCCCCGAGCATCCCACACCTGCTGCTTTTTAAAGATCTAACTTTTACCGTAAACATTCCCCGCATCATGGTAAGCTCTCCACAGGCCGTTCTTTACTCGATTACCCAATAATCCGACCAGATGTTTCTTAACCGCTTCCCTGAGTCTGGACTACGGTCTGCAGTCCTGTCACAGGTCAGTTGCCCTGTGACATCCAACAGCCCCCACAGACCTCACTGCAGCCATGTTCCCGGGGGTCCGAAGCCCCTACATGGCCTGGACAGGCGGGCGGCCCAGCGCCATGCTCTGCTGACCCAGCACAGCCGTCTCCGGCTCTGTGCTCGGCCCCTACCAATCCCTACTCATTGTTAGCCCGGCGACTGGGGGTCTCCTCACAGTGTTACCAGCAGGGTCCTGGGCAGAGCCCTGGGCCTCCCCTCTGCTCCTGGCCGCACGGCAGATGGAGGCCCAGGATCTTTCAGAAAACCCTGAGGCCCCGGCCACACCGCCCCCCCGTCCCCGCCCGGTGTTCCCACTTGGTCTGCCTGGGGCATCCGCGGACATGTGTTAATTTTGTTAATGTGCAGCCAGAGCGGACAGTCACTGGGTTAGTGGCCAAGGTCAGGGCCTTTGGGCCAGCATCCCGCTCTGTCACCTCCTAGCTTTGTGAGCTGGGACAAGCCTCCACTGCTCCACGAATAACAAAACCCAGCCCGTGGGACTCTGCACGGCTTAGGCCAAACACTACATGAAATGCTGAGCGTAGAGCCCGGCACACGATCAGCACTCAGCAGGTATGACTTTGCTGTTTTCAAGTGATTGGTTTATTCTCTGAACTTTGTTTACGTCCCCAATCAGACTGGGCGCCCTCTGGGGACACAGCTTTCACCTGTGTGCCCTCGACACAGAGCCTGGAGCGGGATGGGTGGTCAGTGACCTGGACGCTGAAACTTTCTGCCCAATCAATGGTTTGTTACTGTGTGCTTTCTGGGAAATCCTCTCCGGGCCCTCTGTGAGCCTTCTGTCTGACTCAGGTATTACTCTGCACATCTGTGAAAGGGGATAACTTTTCTATATGTTGGAAGGTTCCAGATCCTGCAAACACTCACCTCTGGGGATGTCTCCCTGGCCTCCCGCCAGGTCCCTCCCATCACAGGAGCCTCACAAGCTCTGCACTCAGGTATCTTGGAGTCATTGTCCTTTGCCAAACTCTCTTCTCTGAGTAAGGAAATGAGGCCGAAGGAAACCATGGGCGGCAGACGACGGGCCCCAGAACCACCACGGCTTTGCTGTCGACAGCAGGTTTTACTTTCTTTTCTCCTTTGACTCACTTCTTCTAACACAGCAGGCGCACAGGCTCGTCCATGAGTCTTGCACATCTCAGCATTGTCCGAACTGGGGCAGAACCAGGAAGCACATTCAGAAGCCCAAATTTTGACTTGAGTGGTGAATTTCTTTCCCTGGTCAGAGGGTCCTGTCTGAGTGCTCACAGTCGGCTAGTGTTGTCATGTCTTTTTCCAAAACCCAAAAATCACTGATTCCTCCAGGTGCTGGTGTCCTGCAGGAACATTCTAATCCCTGTCCTGTGACCTCCTGCCGTCCCCTTCTGGGCTCACCCCTGAGACCCGCTTTTCACAGAGCCCCCTGAGGGCACGCCACCCGCTCCCCAGCACATCCCCACAGCCCACAGGCCACCCCCTGGCACTCACGTCTGCCGTCCCCTCTGCGCCACCTCCCTGAAGCTTGGGTGATGCCCATGTCCAGGTGTCCCCAGCCTGGGGCACAGACGGCGCTGAGTACGCTTGTGGAATCAACGATAGCTAAGTGAACAGGTCCACCTGGTTTCAACCTTATCAGGGGATACAAAAATGATTTTTTTAATATACTTTGAATATTAAAACTTCCAATATATCTTCCAGAATCTTCCAGGAAGACGCTAATACAAATGAAAATATGATGGTTTTCCTTATTTATTGGAGAAAGATTTTCCTCTATATTTTCTTAGTCACTTCTGCCAACAACCAAGTCAACAATTTTGATTTACTTAGAGGTTGGGATAATGAACCGATCCCATATCAGCCCATGGGCGGGGTCAGGGGCTGTGAGGTGCGTCAGTGACTCTCAGAAGCTTCTGGAACACCTGGGGTGCCTGGGTGGCTCAGTCAGTTGAGCGGCCGAATTTGGCTCAGGTCATGATCTCACAGTCCGATGGTTCGAGCCCCACGTCGTGCTCTGTGCTGACAGCTCGGAGCCTGGAGCCTGTTTCCGACTCTGTGTCTTCCTCTCTCTCTGCCCCTCTCCTGCTCATGCTCTGTCTCTCTCTGTCTCAAAAATAAATAAAAGTGTTTTAAAAAAAAGTTAAAAAAGAGTTTCTGGAACACACTTGTGCTCATAGAGTGCTCACAGAGTCCCCAAACAATGTCCTCCTTGAAATGTCTCCTTTTTAAAATTGTGGTAAAATATACATCACATGAAATCTACCATCTTAACCAGTTTTAACACACAGTCCATGGCGGTAAGATGTTCACACTGCGTGCCGCCTCTCCCACGGTCCGTCTCCAGAACTTTCCATCTTCCCAAACTGAGCTCTGCCCCCGTCAGACAGCACCGGGCTCCCCGAAAACGACAGCCAGGCCGGTGTGTGTTTGCTGTGTGGCCACCCAGTAGCCCAGCTGTTAGGAACTCGCACACCTTCTATCCTCAAGTCTCTTTCCCAACGAGGGCACCGGCCAGAGGGCAGGGGGCTATGAATTCCGTCCCAGGGGCCTGACCCGGATGGCGGAGTCCAGGCCCTTCAGCGTCCAGCAGGGCTGCTGAGCTGCCCCGAGGGCTAGGCCCATTGCCCTGGCAGCCGTGTGGACGTGGGCTCTGCGCCTGCCCCACCTCCACGCTGGGAGGGGGGTCCGCATCCAGCCCTCCGGCCGTGTCCAGGCCAGGCCGCAGTGACACCCCTCTCACAGAGGCCGCAGTGTCTCCTGAGCAAGCCTGTCTCCTCCCCTTCGCCCCTCCTCAGTCAGGCAGGCTGTGTGTGGGTGTAGACTGTCTACACTCCACTTAGTGCGTGCGGTGCCCCCGTAAGACGCCATGGTCCAAGATCGTGAATGTATTGACGGGGGTCTCAGTAAGAAGTGGTTTCCGTTTGCAGAACCTGTGAGGATAGTAAGGAAAGTACTATTGCCCTGTTTATATGAGCAGACTGGTGCTCCGAGGGGCTCAGGACCGTGACCCAGACTGCAAGTCACCAATAGGCAAAGCCGAGACGCGAGCCTGGATGTCCCGGGACCAGTCAGGGGACCAGGGGACCAGAGGACCAGAGAGGGGACCGGCCAGGGGACCAGCCAGGGGACCAGGGGACCGTCCAGGGGACCAGAGGACCGGCCAGGGGACCAGAGGACCAGCCAGAGGATCAGCCAGGGACCAGCCAGGGGACCAGGGGACCAGCCAGGGGACCTCCTCTCTAGTTCTCCTCCTACGGCCTCTCTTTGGGCTTTGACTGCTTACTGACATTGAGATTTTGCTCCTATCCTGTGGCGTCCCAGTAACTGGTCCTCTGGGAGAAAAGCAGCCTTGCTAACCCACCGTGGCTAGCTTGCCGATTCCAGAATGTTCCACAGCCGAGTTGCCAGCGCAGGAATGCTATACCCCCTTCTGTTCCTTTGCGAGCAGACATCAGTCCCCGAGAAGCTGCATGTCCACCCTCCCCCCGTGTCACCGTGCAGACAGAGAGACGGACAGAACAGAGATGCATGGACGCCGCAGACACTGACGGAGAGATCAAGAATGACACAAAGGCGGAGCTGGGGAAGGGGAGCTGCCTGTGTCCTGGGCCAATGTCACCTGTCTCCCTCGCCTGTGTCCTGGGCCTGAGTGTGTCACCTGTCACCCCCAGATGTTGTCAACAGGCCTTGTGTATGTCCCGTGGAAACTTCTGGAAACGTTCTGCAGTGAAAGCCCTTCATAAAGGCTTCTGAGAGGCCAGCCAGATCCAGAAACCCAGGGGACACCTGGCAACGCTCTGGGGATGAGCTGTAGCAGGTAGAGGGCGGGAGGCAGGCCCTGGATTTCGGCGGGACTAGAAGCCAGACGCGCCAGCCGAAGCCCAGCTCCTCCCTCACGGCTTGTCACCTGCCACCCAGGGCCAGGCCACGCCGCTCGCCTCCGCCCCTGCAGATCGGAGGTCATCCTCATGGCACCCTGTTTCCTTCCCCACGTGTTCAACGGCCAAGCGCCCCCTAGTCCAACCCGGCTGGAGACCCCGGGTTCCACCCTCCCCAGGCGGTCAGCCTGTGGTCTGGGATTAAGACGATCTAGAATTAAATACTACGAAGAATATTAAATGAAAACTTACAAATGCAGGAGATATTAATGAAAACTGCTACAGGGCTTCCCTTTTATATACTTTATTCGAAAAGTATACTATAACATGGAACAATTCTTTTTTAATGTCTGATCAAGGAGAGCAGTAGGGATATTTGACCCAAAGAATATTCTTACCCACTGAATACGGCGCAGCAGGAATTGGGGGAAACGCTGGTTCATGGTCATCGGCAGGATGGTTACCAATTTCTTTCCTTCCTTCCTTCCTTCCTTCCTTCCCACACCTCAGGGGCTCTGGCCACCTGCTGGGAGCCCCAGGGGCTGCTTTTCCTCCTCCTGGAGAAGCGCTCCTGGCCCCAGGCTGTGGCGGCTGGGAACAGCCAAGAATCTTCTCTCCAGTCCCCGGGCTGGGAGCACAGAACACTTTCCGCATTTTCATTCACAGAGTGATTTGCTTAATGGACCACTTTGAATGGAGGGAACGGAGTCGTTGCTCTGTGACATTTCTGCCATCATCTTCCCTTTGCATCTGCAGTCAGCTGTCTGGGAGGAAAGAAAAGTGTCCCTGCTGATGTGATGGGCCTCGTCCAACCAGGTGAAGGTCTTAAGAGCCAAAAGCGTTAGGTGTGCCTCCCCACTGGGGTTAGATACCCCGCCTGAGCTCGCGGCCTGCCACCTGCCCGCCCAATGGTCACACGCACCACGTCCCATAAGGCGATCCCCATGTCTGCGTGTGCAGCCCTCACACACTCCGTCCTGATGACCCGCATTCCCGTGGGTCAGAGCGGCGACCCCGGCGACACCCATCAGCGCAGACTGTCAGCTTTGCTTTGTCCCTCTGCCCCGCCGCTGTCACCTCCAGCTCCCGCCCACGTCTCCTTCATGACCTCGGAATCTCACCCAGCTCTGCCCCTTCCTGTCCAAGCCCCTCCTGCCCTGGGGGCCCCTCGTTCCCCCAGCACACGCAGCGACCAACCCCCAATCTCCTAACAGGCTCCCTGCCCCGGCCCGGGGACAGTCCCAAGTCCCCAGGGCTCGTCATTTGGTCTTCGTCTCGCATCAAACCAGTGGTCCTTTAGTTAAAACACACCAGGGGCACATTCAATAATTAGTAATTACTTCTAAGCTTAAAAAGCTCTGGTGGAAGAGGCCATCTCGAAGCCTGAACAGTAACCTGGGAAGCAAACACAGTGCACATTCTAGAAAAAATAAACACGTTTCCGGGAAACGATCCCTCGAGGCTGCCGAGAACATGGCTCGGGTGGCGGCATGGGGCGCGGGCTCTGGGTTCCAGTGTGTGCCCGCCGCCCTCAGGTGGAGAAGGGTCCCTGTTCTCGTTTTTACTAGAATTCTCACATGATCATTCCTCTAAGTCTGAAGACTCCAGTCGGCTATGTAATAACAAACCTGTTCGTGTAACTACAAAGCGTGGAACACTCTCGAGATCTTATTGTTTTACCCACAACACATTACAAGCAATTAGAGCTTTTCTTTTATTCTACAACACAGTGTCTTTGATTTCAAACACCAGCATAAGACCATTTCAGAGCTAGCTGTCTAGAAAAACACACCATTTATTTCTTCTGCAAATACAAAGTGAACGGTGTGAAAATAAAGGAACTATAAAAACGATGTAGTGAGGGGCGCCTGGGTGGCTCAGTTGGTTAGGCGTCCGACTTCAGTTAAAGTCATGATCTCGCGGTTTGTGGGTTCAAGCCCAGAGTCAGGCTCCATGCTGACAGCTCGGAGCCTGGAGCTGCTTCAAATTCTGTGTCTCCCCCTCTCTCTGCCCCTCCCCCACTTGCCCTCTGGTCTCTCTGTCTCTCAAAAATAAACATTAAAACAAATTTTTTTAAATTTAAAAATGATGTGGTGAAATTCACTGGAGGCCATGGTGGCTTGGCAGTCACATGACGTGAAAATCACACTTCCACTCTGACATTTAAGGGGTCTGGCGGTGGGGGTGATGAAAATGAACAGGGTGTTAGCAGAGAGGGGAGACAGCGCCTGCCATCCTGGGGGGGGGGAGACGGCAGGGAGATTCCCACCCAGACCCCGGCTCCCCTCCAGGTGCCGCCCACCTGCCTCCAGATCCCTGAGGGGCTGCCCTGGTAACCATGGTAACCGTCTGGCGAAGCCTCAGAAGCCGGGGCTGCCTGGCGAGTGGCTGTGCTGAGTGTCCCCACTGCTTGTCAGATGACAGATTTCTCAATACCCGAGGGAGGGCACGCAGGGTGAGAGGGTCCCGGGTTGGGGGGGTGCAGAAGCCAGACCTGGGGCCTCCCAGGAGGCCCCACAGCAGACCTACAAACAGGGCTCTGAGTGTGCTTCTCTGTGCAATGTGTCATCCCACCCTGGGCTCAGTTTATTACTAGTCACCGCGGGAATCAGGGGGTCGGGGCGCGCTGGGTCACGGGGGACCATGTCCGGGGCGGCGGTGGGACACAGGTTATGCGACACGGGGGACAGAAGTGTCACGTCAGTAACCACCACTGCACACACCTGTGCTGCCTTCGTGGGAGGCCTCCCTCTGCCGGCAACCCCTGGGGGGGCGTCTGTGTGGGGGAGGGAGGAGGAGGGGGAGCCTAAGGGTGGGAGGCACCCTCCCCCGCAGGAGGACCGCCAGGCCCAGGCGACCTGCTGCCTGCAGGGTCATCCCCGTAACGGTGACAATAAACGGCAGGTGGGCTGAACCTAGTTTCCTGTCCCCTGGGAGCACCAGGGAGAGGGCCGGCCAGTGGGAGCCGCACTGGCCCCCGGGTCACCCAGGGGTCACCTGGTGTGCGGCGTCTGCGCCACAGTGACAGGTCACCTGCAGCTGACAGGAAGTTGTTCCATGTGAGGGGCGACCAGCCGATGACACAGCCACCGAGGCCACGCACACTGCCAGCGGGGACCCCGGGGCCCCGGCTCAGACCCGCGGTGGCTGTTGCTGACCCGTCCAGACGACCGAGGCCCGGCTCCTGTCCCGGGCAGCCTCGTTGGGGGTCCGCAGAGGGGACGCCCCACTGCACCGGCCACCACTGCTCGGCCGCGGCACAGGGCTCTGCACCCGCGCCGCTCACCCGGGGGCCACGTTCCTGCTCTGCTGTCCTGATGGTGAGAGGAAACGAGCCGGGCAGACCCAGAGTTTAGAGAGATACGGAAGCGAGTGCTTCATTTTAGAGTTTATTTCTGGTGAGTAGGAGACTACGTCTCTTCCTTTAAAAAAAATCTATTCTTTATTACTTTACCAACACCCTAAAAACTGTCCTCAAATATATACTTTAGAGGATAGAGAGAGGGCGCCTGCGGGGCCAACTCAGCTCAGGTCATGACAGCTCAGGTCATGATCTCACGGTTCGTGGGTTCGAGCCCCACGTCGGGCTCTGTGCTGACAGCTCAGAGCCTGCTTTCAGATTCTGTGTCTCCCTCTCTCTGCCCCTCCCCTGCTCATGCTGTCTCTCTGTCTCTCTCAGAAATAAATAAAACATTAAAAAATAAATTTAAAAAAGCATATATAGAGACTATATTTTCTTTTTTTTTTTTAAATGTTTATTTATTTCTAGGAGAGAGAGAGAGAGACAGCGTGAGCAGGGGAGGGTCAGAGAGAGAGGGAGTCACAGACTGAAGCAGCTCCAGGCTCTGAGCTGTCAGCACAGAGCTCGATGTGGGGCTCGAACCCACGAACCGCGAGATCATGACCTGAGCGAAAGTCGGACGCTCAACCAACTAAGCCACCCAGGCGCCCCTAGAGACTGTATTTTCTATATCATTAATAAATACACACACATTCATAAACACATATGCATATGCTATGACCAAAACCACGTGAAAACCAAAATATAAGGACTCACATGGAAAAAATAATAATAAGGAGCCAATCTACTATTATGTGAACATGAAAGGCAATTTAAAAATGACTTGTGGCAACACTTCCACCGGATTCAAAGTTGATAATTATGATAACGATTTTATACCAATTTCTGGAGGAAATAGTAAAAGATTCTACTCATTTTGCACATTTGGCTTTTTCCCATAAAACAGATCTACTCGTTGCAAATAAATGTTCTCCTACCAAAACCGCAAAATCTGAAGGCATTTCGCTTATTTTTGTATCTCTCCATTCAAAAGGTGAAATCAGTGACCGAGATCTCCTTTCATACGATTTGCCCCATTCCCGGAGCCGGTATTTCAGTTCAGAGCTTCTCCACGGCCCTGCCGGTAACTCACGCTCTAAGTAAGAACGTGCCCCCCGCGTTCGCTGAGCCGCGGAGGGGGCGAGCTCCCCGCGGGGAGGCCCTCGGGGCCCCCACCTGTGCGCGGCAGCAGCCGCCCTACCCGACAGCGCGGCTGGTTTTGTGCGGACACAGCCGGGTGGCTGCCGCTCGGCGCGCGTGACAGCCCGACTGTACGTTTCAGGCGGTCACTTGTTTTCATCTCATGCTTTTGGTTTCTGCAAAGCACGGTGCCAGCTGCCGGGGAGACCTGCGGCCACCAGGGGGCAGCGCCCCCGCGGGCGGGCGCGGCCCTGCAGGGGCGGGCCGCGGCCCTGCAGGGCGGGGCGGGGCAGCGGGGGCGGAGGCCCCGCCCCCTCCGGCCGCCGGGCGTGCGCGGTGCGGCCTCCTGGTCAGTCCGTTGCCGCCCCGCCCCCAGACACAGCAATGGCTGTGTGGGCCCTGGCTTTGCAGGCGCGCGGGCAGCGGGCGGAGGCCCTGTCCCCCCCACCTGCTTGTGACCGCGTGGCTGAGGTAAGACCAAGGGGCTGGAAGGGGCGAGTCCCACACCTTCAAGGGCGCCCCGTTAAAGAAAAGGCACCTGCTTTCCCCTTTTGCTCTTTCCGTTGGCTGGGACGGAAATGTGATGGCGGGAGCTGCGGCAGCTCGTTTGCACCAAGAGGCCGGCCTGGACTTGGGGAGGCGGCGTCCCCCTGAGCATCGTGGATCGCCCGCCTGGACGCCAACACAGCAGAGAAGGCAGCCGAGGGGTCGGCTGTCGCCTCCAGCTCCCTTGCGGAGGCGCCTAAGTAAAACATGACACGGATGGTCGCGTCAGCCGCCGCAGCCGCGGAGGAGCGCGAGAATGCGAGCCCGGAAGCGTGGAAACAGGTCACAACGGGTCACTCGGCTGCGCGCTGCGGCTCCCGGCCCCCGCCCCCTCCGCACCCGCGTGTGAACTCTCTGAGCACAAGCGCCGCACGTGTCAGGTCCCGTGCGGGGCGAGGAGCGGGTGTGGACTACATCACCGCAGCTGGACTTTGCGGGTCTGACAGTCCGCACAACCCGACGGTAGAAGTGGTGGCTCTTCCCAGCGCTGGGGTGGGGGGGTGAGGCTCCCGGGTGGGGCCCTGAGCTCACTGCCCTGCGTGCCGCCCCCGAAGAGGGGCCGCCCACCCCTACAGAGCGGTGGGTGAGGGCGAAGGCCCCCCGCACCGCGTGGACCCGGAGGCGCCCGCAGGGTGAGCACCGGGCGGCCTGGCGCCAGGCAACTGCCCCTTCTCGCCTTCATTCCTGGGGGTGCGCAGCTGAAAACCAGAGCTGGGAGCGGGTATTTGGAGCACAGCTTATCAGGAGGAGGAAGGACCTGGAAAAGAATTCTCCAGTACTTGAAATAAACTTGGATGTGAAAAGTCGCTCTACCTTCAGAACACTAGTTGTTACCAGCTGACTGTGTCCCCCAAATTCACATGGTGGGGTCCTCACCTTCAGTTCCTCAGATGTGACTGAATTTGGAGACGGGGCCTTTCCAGGGCTCGGGGGTGGGACCTGACCCATTGTGACCGGGTCACACACAGGGTGGCTGTCTACACGGCCAGGAGAAAGGGCACGGCCGACCCTGCCCACCCCTGGATCTCAGGCATCCAGTCCCCGGAACTGTGAAGCACTGTCTGCCACTGAAGTTCAGGGTCAGTGCTATTTTATTCCAGCACCTTCCCAAACTAACTCATCCGTACACTGTACTCCTTTAGACCAGATTCTCTGTTCCTACACCGCCTTCCTCGTCCAGTCCCTGGAATCTGCACACATTATCAGAAATGTTAAAAGGACTTGAAAATATCATACTTTTCCAGCCTCATTTTAAAACTAGCCTATCTGTTCGGAAGCAAATCACAACTCAGTCTGGAAGGCGATACTTAAGCACGAGCCCTCTCGGTGGGCCGTTTGCAAGGTGATACTTCGCCGTTCAGGTTTTATTGAGATTTATGTGTAATAAAATCTCATTTGTCCAGATAGAATTGATGAAGATCGCCTCGGCTAACGGGAACCAAGAGAAGTCGCCTCCCCGCCAGCACAGGTAGCTGTGACTATATATAAACCCACACACGTGTGTACACACTATGTGTAAGCACACGTACACAATTGGCTTATTAACAACAGACTGGCACATCCTAAGGCATTGCCCCTAGGAAGAGCGTTCTTACAGGGCAGATGGGTGATTCCGGACCACAGAAGACTAGCATGTACAGAGGGCAGAGGGCGGGCTAACGTCAGACCCACGTACGGTGCAGGCGGGGCCTGAGATAGGGGCAGATTTGGGGAAACTGACGACAAGAAGACATCAGGACTTTCAAAGAATGACCCAGAGCCGCTTAATATGGGAGCAAAACCGTGTGGCTCTGGGTCTTCTGAGGATATCAGTGCCTCTCGGCACCAAACACGTATGGGGGGTGTGTTCTGATGCCCAAGGCAGCGAGGAACAACGATGATATTTAATGAAATAAAGTATGTGTCATATCTTAGAAACATTTTTATTCGTTGTGGCTGAAATTTTAAACAGGCTAGAGCATAAGGAAGTAAGCCTCACTTATCTGAAAAATCACACAGAAAAGTTTATTCCACAAGATGATCTGCAGAGACCGCTCAGAACACCAGCCGTCCTGAAAGGGGCCTCTGACTAACGTCCCCTTGGCTTTGCTTTCTGGAGCCGCACGCTGACAGGTTGAAGGCTGCGGGACCCCTGACCACCACAGTCCCCAGGTCAGAACACTGATCTGGAAGACAAATCCCACTTCCCGTTCAAAATGGCTTTATTCGGCAAAGCCGAAACTATTTGTGATCATACAGACCTTGAATCCTAAGAAATCACGTTGAATTTCTTACAGGCTTAGAAGAACAAAACATTTCAAATAACACACGTATCCGGATTAAACATGTCAGTATCTTTGCAATTCACGTCAGAACCTTTCTGAGACATACCTGAATTTTTGCCATATTTGTCATTTTCCCACTTGTGTTCGTATATTTACAAAGCACGTTCAAAGCGTGCGATCTATGAACTTCCTACAAAGTGGAGGAGAGCTGTTAAAGTCTGATTCCATGACTGGGAGCCTCAGTCCGTTAAGCGTCTGACTCTTGGTTTCTTTGGCTCAGGTCATGATCTCGCAGTTTGTGGGATCAAGCCCTGCATCAGGCTCTGTGCTGAGCATGGAGCCTGCTAAGAGTCTCTCTCTCTCTCTCTCTCTCTCTCCCCCCCCCCGCCTCCCTCTCAAAAAAAAATATATGTATATATATGATTCCATGATTAGCCTCAGACTTTAGGTAAAAACACTTTAAAGTCACGGGCAGAAGGGAAAGATCAGCTGTCGGCCCCCAGCATGAGGACCTTGGTACCCACATCCCCCCGGTGTGGGCGGCTTCTGACCCACGAGAACCCAGAACAAAATTTCTTTCTGTACCGTCTCGGGGGAGCTTCCTTGCTCCTTTAAAAGTAAAATTTAAACACCTACCACTCCCAACTGTACTATAACCCCAAGGTCACTGGGCTTTGTTAACTATTTATTAAGCCCGTCCGGGTGCTGGAAGGGTGCCGTCTGTGTGCATCTTGGTGGAACTCTGTCCGTCGAGTAGATTTGTGGAGGAGGATTATCACTTGCAGAGACCGTTTGCCCAGGGAAATAAGGCAAACACACGCTTTCCTGATGGCCATCACCGCCTGCTCTGTTCCATCTCCGCAGGCCGCTTCTCCAGCCCGGGGAGTGGGCTTCAGCTGGTGCCTGCGCGACTGCGAGCGGCTCTCACACAACGGGCTCCGCTTGGGTTTTGCAGACCCCGCGGCCGTTGGCCGTGACGGGGAGAAACCGCGCTCCGGGGGCCGTTTCACGAGTGCTCCGGAAAACGTCCACACCTCTCAGCAGTTCGCTCTGCTTCGGGGAGTGCCAGCCGCGGGAGCCCCAGGGGCTCAGGGCTGCGGGGAAGGAGAGTGGGGACGCTCCGCACGGGGACCCCGGCAGCCCCGCGGACCTGAGGCTCCGCGGCCGGCCCTGTGGGACGACGGGGTCCCGAGTCCAAGCCCACGCGGGGCCGCGGCCGGTCACATGGTGAAGGACGAGGCGTTCTCGTTGTCCACGGTCTCACTGTTCTGCCTGGAGGTGAAGGTCTCCGAGTGCAGCCTGGAGCAGGAGAAGCCGGACGCCTTCTGCTTCCTCTGCAGGCACCACAGGTCCTTCACGATCTTCAGGAAGTAGCTGCGGAACTTCTGGCCGATGAAGGCGTACAGCACGGGGTTGAGGCAGCAGTGCAGGAAGGCCAGCACCTCGGTGACGCTCTTGCTGTAGGCCAGCAGCCGGGCGCCCTGGCAGGAGCGGTCCGTCCTGCCCAGCTGTGCGGCCGTCACCAGGAGCACCATGTTGTGCGGGATCTGGCAAGCCAGGAACACGAGCACCACGGCGATGATCACGCGGATGGCCTTGTGCCGCTTGGAGTTCTGGGCCTGCACCAGGGTTTTGACGATGAACATGTAGCAGAATATCATGAAGACCAGCGGGACGAAGAAGCCGAAGAGGAGCTGGAGCCCGAGCATCAGGAGCTTCCAGCGGACGGGGTCCGAGACGGCCTGGAAGCGGGGCTCGCACACGGCGCCGCCCTGCACGCTGTACTTCTGGTTGAACATGAACGTCCAGCCGGAGATGAGGACGGACGCCACCCAGACCACGAGGCAGATGGCCCTGCGGTGCGCCAGCGCCCTGGACCGCAGCCGGAAGGACTTGGTGGCCTGGACGATGGCGATGTAGCGGTCCGTGCTGACGCAGGTCAGCAGCAGCATGCCGCAGTTGAAGTTGACGGCGTAGATGCCCTTCATCAGCTTGCACGTGGCGTTGCTGAAGAGCCACGTGCCGGTGGCGTGGCTGACGGCCCAGAACGGGAGCGTGAGGACAAACAGTATGTCGGCGACGGCCATGTTCAACAGGTACACGTCTGTCATAGACTTGGCTTTCTTGTAGAAAGCAAAGGTGACCACCACCAAAACGTTGCCCAGGAGGCCAAAGACGCAGATCAGGGAGTAGGCGATGGGCACGAACAGCCCAGAGAACGTCCTGACCTCCTGCAAGGAGCACAGCAAGGTGTTGTCGTCCAGTACATAGTCTGAACTGTTACCCGACCCGAAATAATCCTCATTCAGACTGAAGGCATCGCTGAAGTTCACTGGGTCCTGCAAGGTGAACAAAGGCAGAGTTAGCTGGAGCGGGGGCCTCGAGGAGCCACGGCCGCCCCCGCGATGTCGCGGCCCCAGCAGATGAGACACTCACCCCGCTCATGGTGCTCCTGCTCTCGGCGGAAAACGCGGCCTCGTGCGGAAGGGGTGGGTCCCCGGCCTCCGGCTCCCCAGCCGAGGGAACAGAAGTGCGTCTGAGGAGAAAGAACGCAAGACACGCTGTGGTTGAGATGAATATTCACGGGGAGCGGGAGAATCGGGTGGCCAGCATTCCGTTTCCCGAGGACGCAAGGCAGGCACGGCATGCTGGTTTACGTGAAAATACTCATTCGGGGGCGGCTGGGGGCTCTGTGAAGCATCAGACTCTGGACTTCGGCCCAGGTTATGATCTCATGGTTCGTGAGTTCAAGCTCCACATTGGGCTCTGTGCTGACAGTGCAGAGCCTGCTTGGGATTCTCCGTCTCCCTCTCTCTCTGTCCCTCCCCTGCTCTCTTTCTCTCTCAAAATAAATAAATCAACTTAAAATTTTTTATTTTTTTATGAATGTTTATTCATTTTTGAGAGCGAGAGAGAGCATAAGAGAGTGCAGGGGAGAGGGCGACAGAGGATCTGTCCTGACGGCAGGGAGCCCGATGCGGGGCTCGAACTCACTAACCTTGAGATTGTGACTTGAGCTGAAGTTGGATGTTCCACCAGCTGAACCACCAAGATGCTGCCCCCCAAAATTTTTTTCAATATTCATTTAGAACAGGGGTCCACAACCTCTTTCTGTAAAGGACCAGATAGTAAATATTTTACACTCTGCGGGCCATCAGTCTCTGTCCCAACTACTCAGGTCTGTCCGGGTGGCGTGAAAGGGACCCTAGACATATGAATGGGCTTGAGCAGACTCGGTCGCCACGGGTGCCATCTGTCAGTCCCCGATCTGCAGCGTAAGGAGGGCGAGACCAGAAAAACTACCGATTCTGACCTACACACACATCTTGCTGCTAAAGTCAATGCAATTACGTTCAATAAGATTCCATTGAACAAAATCTACAGAAGTGTAGGTGTGTGTAGAACATGTATAATTTACAGTCTTTGCCTGCAAATAGTGGACCACATGAGTCAGTGTTTTTCATCCTCCTGGAGATGTGAGAATCTCCAGTAGAATTTTTTCAAGTTTGAACGGGACAATCATTCTCAAGATACACTGAGTAAGACTGGCTTGAAAGGCAATAGGAACGTATATAACCTTCTCGGAAGCCCCAGCTGCTGCCTGCTGCACTCTAGCCTCCGGCCACCGATCTGCAGGGACAGCCACATCCTAATCGTCAGAAACCAGACTGCGGGAGGGAAGGTCAAGGCCAGCAGGTCAGTGCATGGGGCCTAGCTCAAGAAACTCTCCGGGAGACGAGTGAGGGTGGAGCTGGGTCTCAGAGGGAAGGACTCTGAAAACAGGCATTCGAAACACACTCAAACAGGGAAAGACAAAGAACTCTCTTATATTCATATTCATTCATTCTCTGCTATTAAGTGTGACCATCCTGGTTTATCATCTGTCCCCCCCGGTCCCCACAAGCCCCTGGCCTGGCACGCTGATAATCGTGCTAAATGTGCATTCACTTCCTCCCCGTCCTGCCCCGTCCAGTGCACCGGCAGCGAAGCTACCACACCGCGCCACGTCGTCCTCACCGGCGCTGTCAGCACCGATACCCGACATTCCAGGAGGACGTCCCCATAACACAGAGCTCACCCTGAAGGATTTTCTGAGCTCGCTTGTCGTATAACTGCATTCTCATTTTAGTCACGCATCCGGCGGCCACAAGCCGGTTCCTCGCCTGAGCCTGGAGCTGTCACTTGGGGACTGACCTAGGGGAGGCGAGGGTCACGTGTACACATCTGCAGTCACCTCCAGCATCCATTCTCAGGGCCCGAGGGGGTGCCGGAGAACCGCACAGCGAGGCCCAGAAAGAACGTGAGGGGAGGAGCGTATTAACCAGATTGTCCGGTGAGACGTATCAGTCAAACATGGCCGCAAGGTTAACGGCTCCGGCCACGAGGGATTCACAGAAACCAAATGTACCTTACCGCGTTCAACCACCAGTGAAGTGTGTTAAATGACAGTTTTCAGACACTGGGCCACAGGTGTCACAGGATTATGGTCCCTGACGAGAAGGGAGCGGGCGGAGGGCGTCATGGCCCCGAACCCCAGGAGGCCCCGGCTCATCCAAGTGCGGAGCGTGGGGCAAGCTGGCCCGGGAGCGGCCGCCTCACAGAGGACACAGGGATCGCATCCTGGGAGGCCGGGGCAGCTATACTTTGCAAGACAAAATACAGGAAGGAGGGAGCCACACAGAAAATACGGAGCGTGGCAGAGAGCTGTCCTTGAGAGGAGGCAATGCAAGACTGATAGCAGAAAGGAGACAGGGAAATCCTCAGGGTCCTGGGCTAGGGGTCGTTCTCTCCCGAGGGAGCAGACCTTCTAAGTCACAGAGGATCGGACAGCATCCTCAGAACAACACCCTGTTAGGAGTGACGGCGCTCAAATAAACCGACAGTAAGTGCTGCTCTGAGCCTGCTGTAACAAGAGGCAGCCTTCGTTAGAACACTGGACTAGTATATTCTAGTATATTCCAGTAATGTAACTGCATTCCAGAACAAGGACGTGCAGCACACTCCAGCCTCCAACAATGTAAAGTTCATGTCAGGCATCCGAACAAAAATCTCTAGACCACTGTAGGCTGAGTGCTTGTGTCTCCCTGAAGTTCAGATGCAGAAGTCTAATCCCAAGGTGGTGGCACTGGGAGGCGGGGCCTCCCCTCGGGAATGGGGTTAGTGTTCTCAGAAGAGACACAAGAGAGCCCCTTCCTCTCCGTCTGCTCTCCGCCACAGGAGGATGACTCCGGGTCTGCTGCCCCTGAGTCTCGGATCTCCTGCCTCCCAGACGGTAGCAATAAATGTATGCTGTTCAGGCACCGCTGCGGTAATTTGTCACAGCCACTCTAACGGACTAGAGCACGGACATTTGAAGAAACAGGAAAATATGACCCATAATCTGCGTGAACAAACAGAACAATAACGGAGATGATAGACAAAAGTGCTCTGTAGCGACTACAAATACATTCCGAATGCTCAGGAAGGTAGAGGAAAGCATAAATACAATAAGGAAAATGACAAAAGATATTAAAAACAACCCAAATAAATGTTCTGTACACAAAATATACAATATGTGAAAAAAAAATACCCTGGTGAGAATTAGCCTACACAGATCAATTGTAATTCTCTGCTCTAGCAATATTTGGAACTGGCAATTGAAACTGGAAAAAAATATAATAACATCAAAGACATGAAACAAAGTACTTCTGACTGCATCTTGAAAATCGATACAAGATTTCTATACTGAAAACTATAAAACGTTGCTAAGAGGAATTAAGATCTAAAGGAAAGGAGAGTTGTATCTGTTTCAGGATTACAAAGTCCAATATTAAGATGTCAGTTCTCTCCAAACTGATCTACAGATGCAACACAATCCAAATCAAACCTGAGGCAGGACTTCTGAAGAAACTGATAAGCTGATCCTAAAATTTATATAGAAATCCAAGGGATTTAGAAGAACCAAAGCAATTCTGAACAAGAGGACAGAATTGTAGGATTCATACTACCTGATCGCACGACCTCCTACGAAGCTACAGGCATCGTGACAGCGTCCCGTTGGTAGAGGGGTGGATACATAAATCAACGGGACGGAACAGAGTCCAGAAATAGACCCACATGTCAATGGCCGACTGATTTTTAACTCAGGTGCTGACTGAGTCAATAGAGAAAAAACAATCTTTTCGATAAATGATATTGAAACATCTGAATGTTCGTGCATAAAAAGTTGATCCTTACTTTTACCTCATCCTACAAATGAAAAGATAGCTCAGAATGAGATATGAATTTAATGTGAGAGCCCAAACCATGAAACATCTGAGGAAAACGGAAGGGAAAATCTTTGTGCCCTTGGGAATGGTAGAGATTTCTTATCTAAATTGCAAAAGACATGAACTGTAAAACAAACAAACAAACAAAAAACCACACACAGACATAAGTTTTGATAAATTGATTAGGATTTAAAGCTTCCGCTTTTTGAAAAATACTCAAGAAAATTAAAAACAGACCATAGAATGGGGGAAAGAATTGTAATCTTACATCTGATCATGGATTGTGTCCAGAATATACAAAGAACTCTTACAATTCAATGACAAGAAGACAGAACTCTAGAAACAGGTGAGAAGTTTGAGGTCAATTCACCAAAGGAAATCCATGGACGGCAACTACGCACAAGAAATTACGCTCCACGCGATAGATGATCGGAGAAATGAAATTAAAGCCGCAGTGAGATGCCGCTGCTCACTCGGGAGCGTGGCCGACAGGACCGCAGGTGTGGGGGGGGACCCGGGGCCGTGCAGGCGCTCGCGCGGCTGGAGCGCAAGCCCCCACGGCCACGGCGAGGAAACGGTGCAGCGGTCCCTATGAAGCAAAACACGCACTTACCATAGGAGCCAGCAGCTGACTCTCGCGCACTCAGCCAAAGAAAATGAAAGACTAGTGCTCGCATGTTTATGGCAGGTTCATACTGATCAGCCCGAAACTGGAAAGAACCGAAGTTTCCATCGACCGGCGAACAGATCAGTACATTGTACTACCTCCGCGTCATAAAACACGCCCCAGCGACAAGAAGGAGCGGGCCCTTGGTACACGCTCCAGCGCGGGCATGAGGAATCCAGACACGTAAGACCAGATCCTACATTATTCCACTTATGTGAAGCTCTAGAAGAAGCAAAAACAACAGCGGTGGAAATCAAATCAGCGACTGTCGTGGGTCAGTGATGAGAAGGCACTGGCTGAGGGGACACGGGGACCCTGCCCCGCGATGGAATGTCCCCCATCAGGATGGTGACGTCGGCGTGCCTCGTCAAAGTGTATTGAATCACATACTTCAAAGCAGTGACATTAACGGTATATAGACTCTACCCTGACAAAGATAATAAAATACCCGTACGCAGTTCCGTACAAATGCGCCGGTTCAGACAACAGGTGCCATAGGTCAAGGTCCTCGCCGACGGCTGAGGGGGCTGTGGCAGTTTCTCGAGGAAAGTCTTGGGAAAGAGGGGTACAGGTGAGCGGGAGGGGTTGGGGACAGAGGGGCACAGAGGCCATAGCGCGGGGGTCACAGGGCTACCGCGGGGAAGGGCAGGGAACGCTCAGAGGGAGCAGGGCTGCCTGGTGACGGAGACGATCTGCGGGGGCGGGGAGATGGGACCGCGTGGGGTGTGACCCGATGACATTCGGATCCCGCCTGGAGGCTAACGAGGGAGGCGGCTGCTGCCCTGGAAAGGTCAGGCGGGATGCCCCACCTGCCGCGCCCAGTGCCCCGCTGGGCCCTCGCACTGGGACGTAGAATGTTTCCCGAGTTCAAGTGTAATTCAGCTCAACAAATGGTCACGAACGATCTGCTGGAGACAGGCGACACCGTGGGGACAAGAACGAGTCCCGCCAGCTCCGGCTTCAGGAGCTGCCCGGTGAGCAGACCGCTAGGACACGGCGTGACGCCAGCAGGCGTCCTGGACGGCCCAGAAGCCCCGGTGCCTGGGGCTCCGCCGTGGGGGTGGCCCAGCATCTGGGGGGGCCCGCAGGGGTGCGTTTGCACCCGCTCAGAGGAAACGCCCTGCAAATCCCGATAATGATGAGTGCGACGCTATTGTGGTTAAGCACGGATCCGTGTTCTCAATAAAAAGTATCGTCAAGTTTACGCGGATGCCCGTCACTCGCCGTGACTGGAAGTGATTCAGCCTGCCCCGGGCCACCGTTTTCACCACAGAAGTCGTGCGAATGTTTTTAAGGAAACCGTGTTGCTCACAGATTGCCATCTGCACCACAGCACGGAAAGAAGGTGTTTTGCTCAAGCAAATTACCTCCAGTCCTGAGCAGCAACATCTCCTCTTTGGAGAAACAAGTTCTGGACTTTCTTGTTGCACAGACTGAGGTGGCAAAGACATGGAGACGTTTTTGGGGACCTGCGTCGCCGGACAGGGGGTGACGTGCAGCCGGTGAATCGCCAAATCTGACCGTTCTTTGCTAAGCCGACGAACCCACCGCTGTGAAGCTTCTGGACACAGCAGTCATGCCAGACCTTGTGTTTGAAGCTCATCATTCTCTCTCCCTCCCGCCATCTCTCTCTCTCTCTCTGTTTCTCTCTCTCTCTCTCTCTCTCTCTCTCTCTCTCGCACGTCCTCACTGTCACCACCATTCTCACCAAGTCTTATTTCCAAGTCATTAGCTCACATGTAAACACACCGGGCCCAACGGATTCTTAAAGTATAATTGGCTTACCTTTGAGATGTAAGTATGTCCTAAGTCACTGCCTCTCAGGCTGATGGGGGCATAAACACGTCTCCAAACCCAGTTGGTATGAAGAGAATCAGTGGACAGACTGTTCTAAATTGTCCTTGGGAGGGAGCTTTGAGGCTCTGAGGGGGAATCGTGATGAGATGCTTAGAAATATTATTCTATTCAATCTGCTTTTGCTGTTAAGACTCTTTCCCGGTGTTCAGCCGCCTCGAGTGGTGTGTTGCGCGTTGCTTCCGAGGCGACTCGCTGTCGCCACCTCCTGGGAGTTAGCCCCTCATGGGCTTCGCAGCCGGCCGGGCCCCTGGGGTATCTCGTGCGGCCCCTGCAGCATCGCACCGAGTGAGACTCGAGACCCAGGATGCCCTCACCCAGGGGCCGACGTCCGAGGAGTCCCAGCTGAGGACCGAGGGTGTAGGAGCTCTCAAAACTCATGTGCGGAGAGAGAGAAGGTAAACGCCTCCTGTGGGGTCAGACCTCTGGTGCTGACACCCAGCATGATGCTGAAGGGCGTTAGCGAGGGTGCCGGGGGCGACCCGGGGCGTGGGGGGAGTGGGGGACGCTCGGTCCAGGTCGCCGGGCTAACACTCCACATCTGGCCGTCATGGTCACGAGCCTGCAGATCAGGTGGTGTAGACTCTGCAAATCTATGACTAAATCTGAAATTTATGGGCGGCTCAGTCGGTTAAGAATCCAACTCTTTTTTTTTTTTTTTTAAGGTTTTTATTTATTTCTAGAGAGAGAGAGAGACAGCGTGAGCCGGGGAGGGTCAGAGAGAGAGGGAGTCACAGACTGGAACAGGCTCCAGGCTCTGAGCTGGCAGTCAGCACAGAGCCCGACGCGGGGCTCGAACCCACGAACCGCGAGATCATGACCCAAGCGAAAGTCGGACGCTTAACCGACTAAGCCACCCAGGCGCCCCAAGAATCCAAGTCTTGATCTCGGCTCAGGGTCATGATCTTGCGGTTCGTGAGTTCGGGCCCCACATCGGACTCTGTGCTGACAACGTGGAGCCTGCTTGGGATTCTGTGTCTCCCTCTCTCTGCCTCTTTCTCTCTCTTTCAAAATAAATAAACTTTTAAAAAATCTGAAATTTATAAGCAACAAAGATGTGCAGGTATGATCTAAGTGGAAGACAGTCAGGTGGTTTACTAGTGGGGCGAAGGCCCTTACGGGCCCTCTGCTGCCTGTTATTTTTATTAATGTCAGGGACAAAAATAGAGGAGGGAAGCTCATCATGTCTGAGGACGACAAGACGCCTGAAAATATAATTATGATATTGGATGAGAGAATCAACGTGAGGAAACTCTGGACAGAATCAGACAATGAGTCAAATCCAATATGGCGAAATTTCGTGGAGAAAATTGATGTTGCACGTGGATTCGAATGGCCGATCACACAGATACAAAATGAAAGCGTGGCAGCAGGATAAATTTTAAGAGTTTTACATGATGTTTCACAAGAGACAATTAAATCCGTGTAGAGGGGACGGCACGAGCCACCCAGCCACCTGACGCAAGCTTCCTTTCATCCTTACAATATTCCCTCCCTCGGTCACGTGGTGCTTGCACACTTACTCACAGACACGCCGCACTGACAGACAGTGGCCAGCAGAACCAGGGCCCAGCCATGTCCACGCCCTGACCCCCAGAACCTGCGTATACATGCTTTGTGCAGCAAAAGGGACTCAGGATGGGAAGAAGCGTTAGAACCTTGGGATGGAGAGACGACCCGGATTATCCAGGTGGGCCTGGGGGGGCTGAGCGTCCTTAAAAGGGGGCTTCCCCAGCCGAGAGGGACGAGGGAGAGAGAGGTTCAAAGCATGGAGGGACTCAGTCCGTCGTTGCTTCGAAGACCCAGCAGGTGAGGGGGCTCTGCGAGCAGGGATTGGCCCCACTGACAGCCAGCATGAAAACGGGGACCTCACCCCTGCAGCCACGAAGAGCTGGTCCTCCCGTAGAAAGTCCGCAAGGAACACAGGCCGCGTCAGCCTGTGAGACGGCATCCGACGCCCGACCTACAGAACCGTAAGGTACCAAGTGTGTGCTGGCTAAGCCGCTAGCTTCGTTCTGACAGCGATCGAAAACCAAAACGGTGCCCATTGCATGCATCCTGTGAAATGTCATTTGTCTACTTTCTTAGGCCAAATCAGTAACCCTAGAGGGTTTACAGTGAGGTAGGTGACAGGTCCACACCCACTCCGCTCTGGTCGGATTTAGAGGAATTTGGGGTAAGTGTGAGTGGGAAAATGTCCGGCTGGAATGAGCCAGAGCCACGGCCCTGAGGAGGATAAGGAACGACCGTGTATGTGAACGGAAGCCCCCTCGGCTAAAAACAAGGAAGGGTCAGGTAGGAAAGACGTCACCAGCTCTCCCACAAGGCTGTCCCGTGACCGAGGGCCGGCCTTACTCTCCCCCCAGCAAGCAGAGGTCACACAAACACCCTGCGACCCGGCCTCAGGGAGAGTTTGCGAGGACGGCACGGGCTCCCTCGCGAGGTGCTTGTCCGTCGAGCGCACGCGGTGAGTCTGTGCAGAAGGTGAGGAGGCGCGAGGCGGCGGGTCCGCCGGGTCAGCGTTTCTAGCGCTAGAGCCCTTTGGGAAGGAAGGAGGCTGCAACAGGCCCCTTCCAGCGGGGGCGCCAGGGAGCGGGACCCCGGGCCAGCCGTCCTTGGAAGTATGTTAATGGCATTTGCCACAGGAGAGAATCCCGGGGGTCCCTGTCTGAACGTGCCGTTAAGCAGACGGCCCCTGTGTGCCCACATTTCTGACTGCAGGGAAACCCGATTTGATGGCGCGGGAGGATGGGAACTAGGCACTGGGGATCTTCCACTTGTACGGTGAGTGGGTACCAACTGGGGCCTTGAGAACAATGTTTTCACACACACTTTCCACCGCACCTTGTGCTAATTCGTAACCAAAGCCCATTTTTAGTGCACTGCGTCTAGTGGTTTGGGGCCCCCGGGGAAGGGATGTTTCTCTGGGCCTGGTGGTCGCCTGGGTCTTCTGAGCTGTTAGAAAAGCTCGATGCGGGTGAGAGCGGCAGGCCCTGGGGATGTGCTCTGAGCGCCGGGCAGCTGGGGCTCACCCCCGCACACTAGTGTCACCCACGTTCCCGTGCCGGAGCTGCTCCCTCGCCGGGGAATTCCAGCACCAGGTGACCCAGTCACTGGAGCAGAGCAGACCTCAAAAGCGAGTCCCCAGCAAGGCTCAGGGTGGAAAGAGAAAAGGAGGGAAGAGACCGCTCTGTGGTTAAATCAGTTTGGGGAATGCCACTAACCACCCCCGGCCCCTCGGGTGCTTACATCGCAGTGTGTCGTCGATGGCTCTTGGCCCTGTGTGAGCCGTCACAATCTCCTGAACCTACTTCCCCCACAGATTCAGGGCCAGTGTTCTTTGGAAAACACTTTGGAAAAAGCTGGCCCAGAGGAGCTATCCATCAGTTCATTCCCAGAGAGGGCTGAGCCCCGGTGCATCTGCAGCTCGCAGGTAGCTCGGTTCTGCCAGGGCTGACGGTGCCTGACGTGGCGGGCGTGCGAGGGACACCACCGAGGCACGAGTGTCACCCAGCTCAGGCACCGTGCGGCGTCCTCGGTCTCTAACCCGGAGTGCTTCCAGCCACTCAGAAACCGCACGAAACACAAACGGTGCTGCCTCGCGCTAACACCTGACCGACTCTCTTCTCGTGGCGGCCCGACTCAGAAATTAACTCTCGCTCGAAGACACGCCTGCGTGGGGCTCGCCTTCCTGGTTTAGAGGCACGTGATGATAGGTCAAATGTCACGTGACTTCCGCATTTAAACTTTGAAACCATATAAATATATCGCCCTCTAAGTGAAAAGCCAATGTGCTAAAATCTCCAGACGGCGTGTAGACGTGCGGTTAATGATCACAGTCTCCCGTGTTAACGCGCCAAAAATTTTGTGACCGCACGTGAAAAGAAACTGTTACCTAAAGAAAGATTTAATGTTACCAGAGTAACATTTTTTAGAATAGTTTTTAAAATATTAACTTACACTTGTATCGCGATAAAGTAGCGTGGCTTCCTAGTACCACAGGCCTGAGTCCCAGAATAACCGCTAACTGGTTGGCTTGTTCACAAATGACGAGGACACCTGATAATCTGTCCCCTAAAAACAAAGACCGTGCCCAGGAAGCCGAGGAAAGGGTGCCCGTCCACCCACCGCAGTTTAGGAGGAGCCAGGCGGCCGTCTGGCAGTCTGGCTGCCCCCAACGGGAGCCTTCGGCAGACCCCTCCCGCCGCACCTCTGCCCTGGAGCTCTGAGGGCTCTGGGAGGCCTTCGGTCGCCTGACCGGGGCGGGGGGCGGGTGGGCGCCACCACAAGCTCTCGGCAGCGAGTGCCCAACCTGGGACCGGCTCGCTGACACGGCCTCGGGCTGGTCGGCCGTCTGTGGGGACCGGGGGTGGGTGGTGACAGCAAAAGGGAAGTAAGATCCCCTAGAGAAGGGAGGAGGTGCTGAAAAAGCAGAAGGGGGCGGCCGACAGACCAGCTTCAACTGCCCATTTGGCCAAGGGCTGACTCTGCCCGAGAATACTAAATAGGGGGGAAACAGCCGTGGACTTATCAAAATGGGGGCGTCTGGTGGCTCAGTCGGTTAGGCATCCGACTTTGGCTCATGATCTCACGGTCTGTGAGTTCAAGCCCCGCGTTGGGCTCAGTGCTGACCGCTCAGAGCCTGGAGCCTGCTTCCGATTTTGTGTCTCCCTCTCTCTGCCCCTCCCCCACCGGTGTTCTGTCTCTCTTTTAAACAAATAATACATAGGGGCACCTGGGTGGCTCAGTCGGTTAAGCATTCAACTTCAACTCGGGTCATGATCTCACAGTTTGTGAGTTCAAGCCCTGCATCGGGCTCTGTGCTGACAGCTCAGAGCCTGGAACCTGCTTCGGATTCTGTGTCTCCCTTTCTCTCTACCTCTCCCCTACTTGCGCTCTGTCTCTCTCTTTCTCTCTCAAAACTAAACATTAAAAAAATTTTTAATAAAAAATTTTTAAAAACATAAAAAAAATTTTAAAAAGATTTATCAAAATATTATCAGCAAGGATAACTTAATATTTTAATTTAAATAAATTTTATAATGGGTTTAACAGTCTGTTAAAAAATGATATTAAAGCAGAAGGTCTTAAATCTGTGTTTACTTTGATAAATAGCGATGGCCCGCGGGATACAGAACAAGAGCTAAATACGAATGTGTATGTGCGTGCCTGTGTGTGTGTCCTGTGTGCACATATACATGTGTGCCTAAGTGTGCGAGCATAAATAGGTTCTGTGTGTGTTTGCCTGTGTGTACACGTCATGTGTGTGCATGCATATATATGTTGTGTGCAGGTGTGCTTTGCACGTGTATGTGTGTGCATTCATATGTGTATTGTCATGCACATGTGTTGTGTGTGCCTGCGTGTCTATGTTGTGTGCACACGTGTGTGTGTATGTGCGTGAGAGCACTGTGAGGTGTACTAAAAATTAAATTATCACTGCATACTGGACACTGGGGTCACTACTCTATTTCTATTACCTCTTTTAACTTCGCAGAAACCCTTTAAGGCAGACACTCTACCCATTTTACTGATGGAAGGCTGGAGGGCTGTTCACTCTTACCATGTAGTTCACCTTGTCTCCAGAGGGTCTCACTGAAGGACCACAAATCCCCATAAAACCTTAAATCCTATACTTATTGTAAAACCTCTCCATTGGTACCAGAATCTCTCACACTGCGGTTGTAGGTATTCAATTAGTGTGTGTTTTCTCAAGTCATTTGAATCGTGGGCACACAGCGTTTTATCCTATTTTAGATAAACACCGGCAGAGCTGAAACTCTAGGCTGGCTTCCTTCTGCTTTCGAATAAGTGGTTAAGAGAGTGGCCAGAAGGTTTTTTCCAATGATTTGTATATAGGTTTGAATTTTTTTTTTTTTTTGGTTTTTTTTTTTTTTTTTTGCTTTTTTGGAAGCTCACTTTTACATTTTCTTTTTTGGTTGCAGAAATTAAACTTTGAAGCATTGCAAGAGTAGCTTTAATCCAGGCCTCACACGGACCTCTTCACAGCTGTTTTTCCTAGTGCACAGGCTGTGGAGGGAGTCCGTGGCAGACCCTCTTGAAGATCATCATGTACTCTTTCGTGGTCATGAGACACTGACTCCATAATCATTATGGCATTTGCAGCCCTTATCAGAGCCTTCTCTGTATTTCCCTGACTCTCATAAAAGTTTCCACCCCCTCGATTTCTCTTAACACCTCAGAAGCTCCTTCCCATTCAATCTCCAGCCACTCAAGATGCCCCTCTCTCTGTTTCAAGGCACCAACCACTTTCTGCATTGCTTTCAAAACATCTCCCAGCTTACTTAGTGTTAGCTCCTCAGACTCTCTGTGTGCTTAGTTAAATAAATGACTGCATCTCACTCGAGACCGCTGCCCTGTGGGTATTTAACCACATGAAGAAGCGATGCCAAAATCGTTCGACGCAGATAAAATCACTGCCTGCGCGCTGAGAGGAAAGGCAAGGTCCCCGACAGTGCGGCCCGTTACTCAAACCAGAAGGCCAGCGTCTTCGCGAAAGCAAGACTAAGTTTCACCAGGCGTCCGCAGCCCCCACGCCAGTGTCCCCAGGAGCAGAGCAGGTCCGCGCCGGACACTCCGCAGGCGAGGGTATCAAAGCCAAAGATGCTTTTCAAAGCAGCGAGGGGCTTGGCCGTGCTCACCTGAGAAAGGCCGCAATCCGACGGGAATGGTCCTGTCCCGCGCCCCCGATGCTTCGCGTCCCTCTGTGATGCTCTTGGCAAGACGCGGTTTCTGACAGTCATTAAGAAAAAAGCAGCGAGAGACCAGAAGGGGCCAAAAGCAAGTGGCTGAAGTACCAGCACTTCCTACTTAAAAGTCACGCCTATTTACCCAAATGCAGAAGGTTAACCATGTATGTCCCTCAGGTTGGAGAATAATCATATGACTCAGGCAAGCAGAGTCACGGCGGCGCGGAGCCGGACGGAGGAGAGAGGCCCGGCGGTGCTCCTCGGGGTGGCTGTGAGCTGCTTTGCCACGTGTGGCCGCCGGTGGCTTGCACCCACCTGCCTGTTTATTCCCCGTGAGCAAGGGCACTGCCAACTGCCTGGAGGGTGAAGAAGTGTTTGGAAAAGGGGTACATGAGGCAGCCTCCAGAGCCCCTGTGCCTGCCTTTGCCCCCAAATCTGTGCCCCCGTAGGCAGGCCGCTGACCCTCACCACGCCACGGTTCGTCCTGGGTAGGGTGGCGGCCCCGGCGTGAGAAACTCAGGGTCCATCGAAGCAGAGATGCTACTTCTTGTCATGTTAGTCGGGTCACAAACACAAGTCCCTGAAACCCAGACGTGTCACCTTGTGAGATGGAGGTGACAGAGGTAATAAGCGCCCTGTCATTAGACGCAGTGACCGATGAGTCACTTGGGGAACGCATTTTTAGGTGTCAGTGGTTTAAAACGCAGCAAAAGACAAAAAACAAGAAGACATGGAAAGAAAATTCTGGAATCATAAAGGTGTTGATCATGGTGGAGTGTGTTGCTGTGGATCAAAGCTCAGGAAGTTCCAGAGGTTCTAGAAGGAAGGGACCCAAGGGTCAGTACGACCGGAGACCGGGGTGGCCGGCGCGGTCCGTCCGCGGAGCCGGGCGTCTGTCCTTCCCTCGCCGAGCTCCCCTGGCGCCCACCACAGCCCGGCGCTCACCCTGCGCCGTCTGGACACCCGTTAGGCAGGCTCCGCGCCCCCCGCAGACCCTCCTCGCTGCCCCTGCCCTAGCGAGCATGGAACCAAGGCGCCGGTGCCGTCAGCTGCTCTGGGACCTGGGTGACCTTAGCGGGTCACTCTTCCTGGCGGAACTGGCCGCGTCTCTGCTTCTTGACCTCACCCTGCAGCGCGAGACGCGTTTTGTGTTTGATCCTGAGCCAATCGCAGACCTGGTCACCGGGACCCATCGCCTCCCAGGGGTCCTTTGGAATAAAAAGCTGTCCTCACTGGGTCCCGAGGTGTTGTCCTGACGGAGCTTCATAGATTTCCATGGACGCAGGTGCCCCGTCCCCTCTTCTGCTCGAGAGGACCGCCTCCGTGTGACTTCCCTCTCGTCCCTGCCCTGCACAGCACGTGGGCGGGTGGAGAGCAAAGGGAGCGCCTCCCCACTCTGCTTCCTGCATCGCCTCCTCGCCCTCCCCACCCCCGCTTCTTCCCCTTGCTGGAGGTGGAAGCTGCTGGAAAGGCCACCTAGCAGGACATGTGCTTCCTGCTCTCTGACTCCGCCAACACTGCCTGCGATGGCCGTGTCTGGCAGGCGGACGGAAAGGAAGCCCTTCCGCAGCAGTCACAGCCCCGGACTTGGACCTGGTCTGCATCAAAAAGGAGGGACGCCCAGAGGCCCAGTCGGGAAAGCATCCGGCTCTTGAATTTCAGCTCAGGTCATGATCTCACGGTTCGAGGTTTCGAGCCCCGCATGAGGCTCTGCGCTGACAGTGCCTGCTTGGGATTCTCTCTCTCCCTTTTTCTCTGCCCCTCCCCTGCTTGTGCTTTCTCTCTCAAAATAGGTAAAATAAACCTTTTTTTTTTTAAAGTAAGAAAGAAAGAAAAAGAAATCTGATTTTGCTAAGACCCCAAAAAACAGTAAAGTAGCCTGTTGAGAAGAGCCGAGCTGTGCGATCCCGGGGAAGCCGCCGAGCCGGGGCTCAGTCATGGGACCTGACCCAGGGAGCAGGGACACCTGTGGTCAACACGCGGGCCCCCCTTCAGAAGTGGAGTGAGAGCAGGTAGAAGGTGGGAGAAACCTCCGCAGGCTCCACCCCTCCCCTCACGCTCCTCTACCCCGGGGGGCATGGATCTACGGGGGGTCAGCGGGGGCCTGCCCCCTGCATTCAACCTCCCCACCGCGGAGGCCACTCCCCTGGGGTTCACCGGCCTGCACGTGGCTGCTGTGTCCTGTGCCTCAGGAGCCCTTCCGTGTTTCGGAGCAAATCCAGATTATAGGGCGTCCCTAGGAAGCTCAGCTCTCTCTAGAAACTGCCCGGATCAAAACCCCTGCGAGGCCTCACCCTTAGGTGCTCTCGCTCACGTTTAAACCGTGCTGCTCATTTGCACAGACACGGTGAGCTGCCTAAAAAGCAGGAAATACGGGTGCAGGTATGCGTTTTCCATACACAGTGTTCCAGCCCGGAAGTCTGACGGTGAACATGCAAAGTTCGTTCCGAACAAATTCCAGGTGTGGTTTGGTAAGTGAACATTGGAACCATAAAGAACTGCTTTAGACTCTGGGGTGAGGCTGTTTGCTGTATGGAGAGGGTGTTGTGCGCACTTCAGACCTTATCAGTGACCGTGTGGGCTGACCGCCCGCTTGCAGCACGGGGCTCAAGAGGAGCCCTTCCGCCGTGGGACCCTCGAAAGGCAGCCCCGGAGTGAGGCCTCGGCCAGGCAGACACCGCAGAGAATCCGCACTGGCTCCCTTACGGAGGACGAAGTTAAAAGGAAAAACAGGGACTTGGGAGATGTCTACAGTTACGAATAAACAACCTCTTAAATTATAAAAATTACAAAATCGTCAAAATCTCAATGTATTCGAACAACAGTCGTGTAAAGAGAGTTTCTCCGTCAAACTGACTTCCTCACGGTTTGTACTGTTTCCTTAAAGGACGACAAAGGAGGTGCTGGGCTTTCAGCTTTGAGGTTCGTGTCAGAAGGTGACGCACGCAGGTGACCCGTGGCTGCCATGAGCAGGTGGCTGGACAAGCCAACACCCCTTCCCCAGCTGGGGGGGCCCGGCCCTCCTGCTCAGCAGTCCCTGACGGTGCAGTCCGCCAGGCAGGAACCTGCCCTGTTTGGGGGAGCACATCTGAGTCTTGCTGAGGCTGGGCAGGGGGGTGCTGGACGGGGGGTGCTGGGCAGGGGTGCTGGATGGGGGTGCTGGGGGTGCTGGGCAGGGGGGTGCTGGATGGGGGTGCTGGATGGGGGTGCTGGACAGGGGTGCTGGACAGGGGGTGCTGGGCGGGGTGTGCTGGACAGGGTGCTGGATGGGGGTGCTGGATGGGGTGCTGGATGGGGTGCTGGACGGGGTGTGCTGGACAGGGGTGCTGGATGGGGGTGCTGGATGGGGGTGCTGGACAGGGGTGCTGGATGGGGGGCTGGATGGGGGTGCTGGACAGGGGTGCTGGACAGGGGTGCTGGACGGGGTGTGCTGGACAGGGGGTGCTGGATGGGGGTGCTGGATGGGGGTGCTGGATGGGGGTGCTGGATGGGGTGCTGGACAGGGGTGCTGGACAGGGGTGCTGGGCGAGGTGTGCTGGACAGGGGGTGCTGGATGGGGGTGCTGGATGGGGGTGCTGGATGGGGGTGCTGGATGGGGGTGCTGAAGGGGGTGCTGGGCAGGGGTTCTGGGCAGGGGGTGCTGGGCAGGGGTGCTGGATGGGGCACTGGGACTGGGGGCACTGGCTTGGGGGCGCTGGACGGGGTGTGCTGGACAGGGGTGCTGGATGGGGGTGCTGAATGGGGGGTTCTGGATGGGGGTGCTGGATGGGAGGTGCTGGATAGGGGTGCTGGGCAGGGGGTGCTGGATGGGGGGCACTGGACGGGGTGTGCTGGACAGGGTGTGCTGGATGGGGTGCTGGATAGGGGTGCTGGATGGGGGCACTGGACATGGGGCACTGGGACGGGGGCACTGGCTGGGGGGTGTTGGATGGGGAGTGCTGGATGGGGGTGCTGGATGGGGGTGCTGAATGGGGTTCTGGATGGGGGGTTGCTAGATGGGGGTGCTGGATGGGGAGCACTGGCATGGGGCACTGGCATGGGGACACTGGGTCGGGGGTGCTGGATGGGGGGTGTTGAAAGGGGTTTCTGGATGGGGGGTGCTGGATGGGGGCACTGGACATGGGGCACTGGGACGGGGGCACTGGATGGGGGTGCTGGATGGGGGTGCTGAATGGGGGTTCCGGATGGGGGTGCTGGATGGGGGGGTGCTGGATGGGGGGTGCTGAATGGGGGTTTCTGGATGGGGGTGCTGGATGGGGGGGTGCTGGACACGGGGTGCTGGATGGGAGGTGCTGGACGGGGGGTGCAGGACGGGGGTACTGGATGGGGGTGCTGGACGGCGGGGCGGCTGAGACCCAGCGGACCGTGTATGTTGGTGCCATGTTGGCTTCGGGTGATGGCCTTGGAAGACGGCACTTTCCCCTCCTTTCCTCCCAACATGCGTGTGCTCCTCTCTTGTCAAGAGGTGAAGTCTGGTTTCCGTCTCTTGAATCCAGATCCGACCTGGCACCTGGCTTCACCGCCGGCATCTAGTGAAGTTGTGACCTGGGGTTTCTGAGGCTGAGTCACAGAAAGGCAGTCCCCCCGGGCGTCTGGGTCCACGCTCCCTGCTGGAACCTGACGGAAAGCTCGCAAGGAGAGGCGGGATGCAGGCAGCGGGGGCCCCCGCTGGGTGCCCGCCACCAGCCAGCCCGCGCCTCGCGGGGACTCGGGTAGCAGCCGCCCCCTGACTGAAATGCGCCAGAGCCACTCAGCTGAGCCCGGCCGCTCCCAGAGCCACGAGAGGTCACAGTGAGCCATTGTTTTGAGCCACCACGGGCGGTAGTCAGCCAGCAAAGAGACGACGACGATGTTTTCCACGCTTCGTGATGCACGCTACACGTCTTCTCAAGTCATAAAGAAATGGTCCTGCAGCCACGTGGATGGGACTCGAGGGTGTGATGCTGAGTGAATAAGGCAGAGAAGGACGGATACCATATGTTCTCACTCATGTGTGGATCCTGAGAAACTTAACAGAAGACCATGGGGGAGGGGAAGGGGAAAACAGTTGCAAACAGAGGGAGGGAGGCAAACCACAAGCCACTCTTTTCTTTTTTAATTATTTTTTAATGTTTTATTTATTTCTGAGAGAGAGAGAGACAGACAGACAGACAGTGTGAGCAGGGGAGGGTCAGAGAGAGAGGGAGACACAGAATCTGAAACAGGCTCCGGGCTCTGAGTTGGCTTGAACCCACAGACTGTGAGATCGTGACCTGAGCCAAAGTTGGACGCTCAACCGACTGAGCCAACTTGTGCCCCAACACAAGCGACTCTTAAATACAGAGAACAAACTGAGGGATTGATGGGCGGTGGGCGGGGAGGGGAAATGGGTGACGGGCACTGGGGAGGGCACTTGCTGGGATGAGCACGGGGTGTTACGTAAGCGATGAATCATGGGAATCTACCCCCAAAAGTGCACTGTACACATTGTTACGTTAGCCAATTTGACAATTAATTATATTTTAGAAAATAAAAAATAAAATTAAAGATTAAAAAAAATCAAAACAAGGGGCACCTGAGTGGCTCAGCCAGTTATGCACCTGACTCCTGATTTCGGCTCAGGTCATAATCTCATGGTTCGTGAGATTGAGCCCCATGTCTGGATTAGCACTGACAGTGCGGAGCCTGCTTGGGATTCTCTCTCTCTCTTTCTCTGCCTCTCAGCACACACTCTTTCTCTCTCTCAAAATAAACAAACATTTAAAAAAATCAAAATAGTATTTAATACTATTTTTTTTGTTTGTTTGTTTTGAAAGGAAAGAGAGAGACACCTGGGTAGCTCAGTGGGTTAAGTGTTCAATGCTTGATCTCAGTTCAGGTCTTGATCTCAGGGTCATGAGTTTAAGCCCCAAGTTGGGCCCCATGCTGGGCATGAAGCTTAGGTGAAGAAGGACGGCACTCGGTCAGTAAGGGTGAGTGGCGTCTAGCCAGGTAGGAAGGGGTAGGGAGGCAGACGGCGCCCACAAGGGAAGCACAAACGGGGGCCGGAACGTGCGAACAATCGGCGGATAGCACAGCGGGGGAGTTTTGTGAGTTTTTGTGAGTCACGGGACGGACAGGGAAGCGACGCTGTTCCTGAGTCATGATGCGGAGGGGAGAGCGGCGGACTGAGGAGTAAGCTGCCTGAGGACAAGCACCTGGGTGCTCGGGGTGCATCTGCGCCGGTTCCCTGATTCTGTTTTCATCAACCCTCACACGAGACGGCGCTGGTGTGGTCAAACTGAAACTCAGAGAAATAAAGCAACTTCCTCAACTTCATACACTTCATAACTTGAAGAGCCAAGGCTCGACGTCATGTCATCAGGTCCCAAAGCTGATGCATGTTTGGGAGATGTTTTGAAAAATTAATTAAGAGACAAGACTAAGGAGGGGCGCCTGGGTGGCTTAGTCGGTTAAGCGTCCGACTTTCGCTTGGGTCGTGATCTCGCGGTTCGTGGGTTCGAGCCCCGTGTCAGGCTCTGTGCTGACTGCCGGCTCAGAGCCTGGAGCCTGTTTCAGTCTGTGGCTCCCTCTCTCTCTGACCCTCCCCTGCTCACGCTGTCTCTCTCTCTCTCTCCTAGAAATAAAAAAAAAAAAGAGAGACAAGACAAAGGAGAAATTAAAATGATGCCAACTGTTCATCTCAACAGGACAGAGAGAGAAGTCCTGGAAAGTTATTTCTAACCTATTCCTATTTGGAGAAACCACAGAAATGGATCTGAGGGGGGAAGGAGATGAGTTTAATTTAAGGAACCCGGATCGTGAGGAAACGGAGGTTTATGTAATTGGAGATTCTTGATAAGACTTAGATCCATCTCAGCCACATGCTGGTTGTTTTTCAAGTTAACCGCTGAGGGTTTGTCTCCTCATTGATAATGTAAAGACTAGAGATTTATAAAGGATTGGTGTGAAGATTAATGCATGTAAAGTGCTTACCGCCCACAGTGTGGCCCACAAACCTAGCTGGTGGGTGTGGTGGTGCAGGGGGTGGGGGTGGGGATGGAGATGGGGCTGACAGCGACGATGGGGCGATACCGATACGATTGGTGGGGTGGGGGTGGGGTGGGGGGGTGGGGAGGGCGCTGGTGGCCATGCGGGTGATGGAGGCGCTGCTGTCGGGCCGAGTGAGCAGCTACAGCGGAGATGCAGGCGCAGCTCCGTGTGCAGAGGCTGTAACTGCGCCCGGAGGTGCGGACAGAAGCTCTTGCAGCCTGTGCCCGTGCTTAGGAGCCGAAGGGCAAACTCCAGTGAGGACGCAAGGAAAGAAGTGGCCGGAAGGGTGGCCATCAGGGGCCGGCCCTGCGTCACAGGGCGGGCGGGGCAGGAGAGGGGCTGAAGGAGGTGCACAGTGAGTGAGCCTGACCGTTGTGGACGCAGGGTGCCCCTTGGAGGCAACCCCCCCCCGTGTGGATGTCCGCAGCAGGGCCGCCTGCAAGCGGCTCGCGGAGACAGCGCGGGGGTCACGGGGCCACAGCTGTGGAAGGTCAGCAGTGAGACGGGAAGCGACGGAACGGAGCTGAGGACGGCGGCAGACGCAAGCACGGGCCCACGACACGGCACAGCCGGCCGCACGCGGGACCCCCGGGCCTGGCCCGGGCTCGGCTGTGGCGCTGGGACACGGTGCTGGCCCCCGCTGCCCTCTGACCCCCGGGCACAGCCCCAGGTGCAGAGGAGACCCCGAGTGAGGGCACCCCGAGCCCACAGGGACAGGGGCCAGCCTGTCACGCCGGCGTCGACCTCGTTCCCCGCGGGGCTGCGCGCTGGCTCTCCGGGGACAGGGGCCTCGCACCGCGTGGAAGCCTCAGGGCTGAGACCAGGACGGTCCTGGGCGCAGCAGAAGGGCTGGTCACTCTGCGTGTGACGAAGTCACGGCCCCGGGGGCAGGGGTGGAGGAGCCGCAGTGAGGACAGGCCGGCTTCCTGGATACAGAGCCGATGGGGCCTAAAGCCGGGGCGGAGAAGGGAGGAGGGAGGCTGGCAGCGCCCCCCGGCCCCCAACCAGTGCTCACTGGCCCCCTTCTCAGTCGTACGCAAGGCAGACTTGGGCCAAAGGATCTGAAGACGGTTCAGCTGGGACACAGAGGGGACCGTGTCCCCCCCAGATGGGCTGCGCAGCCGGCGCGGGGCTGGACCGACGGGTCTGTGACCGCACGTGCTGGGGAACGGACGTTAGTCTTGCCTGAAAACTAAAGAGCTAGGCGGCGAAGGCACGGCGGGAACGTGTCCCCGTGGGCGGGAGGCGGCTGCAGCCCCCACGTCTCCCGGAGCCACGACGCACAGCGAGGTCTTCCAGGTGTGGGGCTGGCCTCGGGCCGATTGCCACCTCGACAAAATTTTGTGGCCCCAGATTTGAAGTTCAAACTCTGGGGCACCTGGGGGCTCAGTCAGTGGAGCATCTGGCTCTTGATTTCAGCTCAGGTCATGAGCCCAGGGTCGTGGGTTCAAGTCCCATGTCGGGCTCTGCACTGAACATGGAGCCTGCTTGGGATTCTCTCTCCCTCTCTCTCTCTCTCTCTCTCTCTCCCTCTCTCTCCTTATTTCTCCCTCTTCCCCTCCCTCCCCCTTTCCCTCTCTCCTTCTGTCTCTCTGCGTCTCTGTGTCTCTCTCCCTCTCTGTCTCTCTCTGTCTGCCTCTCTCTGTCTCTGTCTCTGTCTCTCTCTGTCTCTCTCTCTCTCAAGAACAAATAAAGTTCTAACTCTGACCACAACATTCTAGACACAGTAGGTGTGAAAAATTATGAGTTTTTATAAGTAAAAGTGAGAACGGATGAGAAAACTCTGACCAGAATCTAGCCCAGGACGGAAAACATTCAGAGGAGAGTGGTGGCCGCCTGGGCATCACTGTGCTTCTGGGTCCTGTGCTTTCCGCAGGGTTAACAATGAGATGCACTGTTCACACAAGGAAACAGCTTCTAACAGGGGAATGCGGGTTGGAACGACTACGACCACAGCAGGCACGGCTGCTGGGAACATGGCACCTTCCGGATGTTTCCTGGCCCTCTGCACCGCCCGGCTGTTCCTGCACGTGCCGTTCTGCTTTGTCGGCTTCCAGAGCGGCGAGCGTGAGGCAGGAACGGGACGTGTGTCGGACGGCGGACACCGGCCGCAGCGCAGGCCGGGAGAGCTACAGAACATGCCATCTCGTGCCCAGTGAGGGGCGCAGTCGAGAAGACGCGTCCAAGCCGCCCTTCGGCTGACTTCCCGCGGGCCGGGTCCACCCCAGGCTTACTGGAAACATCGCAAAATGCTTCAAGGGGGCAGAGCTGGTTTCGCCACAAGACAGCGCGAGGATGACGGGAGGGTCCCCTCGGCGCCTGTCCCTCCAGATCGGGAGCCCAGAGGACGCGGTGCGGCCGGGCCCGAACCCCTGGCCCCCGCGAGCCCAGAGCCGCTGTGCTAACCCGGGTTCCAGAAGAGCATGTGGGAGCAGCGACCCGAAGGGTTCCAGCCGGCGCTGCAGAGCCTGAGAAGCTCAGAGTGACAGAACGAGCAAAGGCCACCGACTTATCGCATTTTCATTTAATTACACACACGAGACAGGGGACAGTGTTTCACACAAACATCTGTTTACCTTCCAGAAGGCAAGCTGAAAGCCACACGGCCTATTTATGTTTGGGACCTGCCGTCACATGACTCGGTGTTACATACCCACTCTAACACCTAACGGTTCCTCCTTGAGCCTGTAAAGACAGGATTGCCTCAGTTCCCCACGGGGCTCGCTGGGCATGACGCGGGAGAGGTGCCGAGCAAGGGGCCTGGGGCCCCCACTGACTCACTGTGTTCCCCGGTGACCCAGATTCACGGCCTGCGTTTTCGTTCTGCTGGGAATGGCTGCTGATTGATAAAAGTGCCGCTGACATGACAGAGGGTGACAGAGGTGGCAGAGATGTCACGGGCTGTTCCCCACCCCTCACCTCGCAGAGACACCCCAGCTTATACCCTACCCCCAACACACACACACCGCCCACACCACACACGCTCACACACACACACACACACACACACACACTCACACACCAGCGCCCTCCAAGAGTCACAGCAGGCAGCTGCTTCGATGGTTTGGCCCAAAAAGGGGGTGTGCTCATCCCCGCATCGAGTTTACAGGAAGACCAGCAGCAGCCCCCATGGCCGCCTGACCCCAGCCCGTCCCTACCCCGGCCGGGCCCTACGCTGGCTCGTCCCTACGCTGGCCCGGCCCCATGGCTGAGGTTCCGTGCAGAGCCCCCTCCCCCACCCCTGTGCAAGCCGAGTGGGGCCTGGGATCCCACAGTCCTAGCACCACACCTGAGCGGGAAGGGTCCACATGGCCTCTGCTAAGTGCTCTCAGTTGGGATTCTAGAAGCCCCTCATGCACCAGCCCCCAGAACTTCAGCCGGCGGCCTGGCCGGGGCTGGGGGGAAGCCCTTCGCGGAGGAGGGTGCTGAGCGGGGAGACGCAGAGCCTGCGCCCTCCACACTTCTAGGACCCCCGCACGCCTCACGACGTGAGGCCCCCCCGGCCCCTGCCTCGGTGCCCCTATTTGCAGCTTTTGCTTCTGTTCTCACTTTTCTTCCTCGGCGCGACGCCTCCCCCGCCCCCAGGCTGGCCCGTCTTCCACACCTGAACCCTGTCTTTCTGCAGTGTCATTGCTGTTTTCACACTTCCACCCCCTCATTCTGCTTCCAAAACAAAACGAAAAAGTTTTGAAACGTAAGAAGGAACATATTTGCTTCAGAGACAGTCCTCTCTGGTACAGAATCCTTCTTAGATTTTAAAAACCTGTGTGTGGCCATGATGTCCTCGGAGCTCTGACCCCGGCCCTGGAAGCGCAGCCTCCCCCACGCGGCTACGCAGCCGCGCCGTGTGCGTCTACGGCAACTTCCTACTAAAGGGTGGTCGTTTGCAGCCTTAGATTTTAAACCCTGAGACCTGATCGCTGAACGTGCCTGCTCAAACGGGTCTTCTGGTAAAGCCACCATCGTGCGGCCCTGGCTCTGATGGCCTCTGCGGTCCCCAGCGCGGAGACGCCCCGCCTCCGCAGCGATGCACCGAATCCCTGCAGTGCGCCGGGTGCTCAAATGCTTGGGACTCTGCCGGTCGGCACGACAGGACCCCACTGACTAGTCCTGTCTGTGCTTCGGGATTCTGCCGCCCCGACTCTGGGCAACAGCCGGGCTCTCAGCCTGACGCCCTCAGCGTCTGACTCAGGCACCTGACCTTTCCTCTTCGGGAAACCAAATGGCCTCACTTATCAGAACTGAGCCTAAAATAAGAGTCAGTACATCTGAGTGTGCACCTGAGGGTCCCCCCTGGGAAAAACACTCACAAGGCTGAGGTATGGGCTTGGTGGTATTTATTTTGGTTGCAGAGTCTCTCTTTGGGTTCATTTCCTCTTTCTCAGTTTGCCTTAGAGAGTTGATATTATTAGATAGACCTCCAGGTAAGTGAGGGCTCAGAAGGTTTAAGACGTTTAGTAAGAGAAAACATAATGCAAGAGCGACGCAGACCTCCCTGATATTGTGCCAATGCAGGCACGGTTTTTTTTAATGGCATAAATACCTTCACCCACAACACAGTGAAACTCATTGCCAGCCGTTTGTCACTTTCACTTGGAAGAGATGTTATCGCAAGAACCTCTTCCCATGAATTAGAGCGTGGGGGATCTCTTGGACTGAACCCAGGAGGACGTGCCCACACGGACACACGTTCCCAGGTGGCCCCGCGCCCTCAGCGGGGCTGACACCAGGCTCCCCGACCACCCCACCCCGCCATCACCCCTGCTGGCCGTCACCCCTCTCTCTCCTCCATCCACAGGGGACATGCTCCTGCCCCCCTTCTCCGCTCTTCCATGTCAGTCCCTCCCTCACACAGCCGCTCCCTCCTCGGCACTCCATCCACCAGCAGACACACCGGCGCCACATTTTGTAACAGCCCGGGCGCGTGCGGTACGTCCGGGAGACTGTGTTTGCCGTGGGTTTCTAGAGCGTGCGTCTCTCCCTTACGGTTGCGCCTCATACACACGACCGGGCCTGGTTTCCTAGGCTCCGGGCAAATGCTACGGGCTTCCAGCGTGCGAGCCACCGTCAGGTCACAGGCACCGAGGCTCGGGTTTAACACCTCTGTGAGACAGAAAGAGCACGGACGCTGGCATCAGCCAAAGCTGGACCCAAGTCCCCCCGCCACACGCTGAGGGGGCGGCTCTGTGGAAGCCGGGTCACAGCTGCCTCCAAGGACCGTCATCGGAACGTGAGGGTATCAACGTTGCAGTGTTGTTTTATCCTTCAAGGCGTGAAACAGCTATTGAGACAACAGATACGATGTTTTCTAAATTCCAAAACAAAACAAAAACTTACCAGTGGAGAAGTTGCTCTTTGTTCCCCCGAAGGAGTGGCCCCTGAGTTTTCCCCTTAAATTTCAGATTTCTCAAATCTTCAGGTTTTTCTTCACCAGCATAAACGCCCCGGCCTCCTGGGCATGTCCGCGTGGGTGCCGTGCCCTGCGCCCCGGTGTCCTCACGCTCGCTGCCCCGCGACCTCCCCGAGTGGCTGCTCTCTCATTCTTGGCCCACACGCTGGGCCGTGTGGTGAACTGCCTCACCACAAGTTTTCTTCTTCCAGAACATACTTCAGAACAAAGGTAACAAATAAAGTGGAGGAAGGAAGACAAGTTTATGCAAGTAGGTCACTCGATAATTTCAATTTTAGATACACACTCTCTTTGTTTCAGAATTATTGGTCTGTGGAATATCTCTTTATTCTTCTTGGAAATTCCAAATTAATTAGAATGGTTGTGAAGTTCTCTGAAAAGCTCCACACAATACCTAGTGAACTTTATAATCAACTACCCACGTTCTCGTTCTGAAAAGTGTAAAAAAAAAAAGCCTGAAAGAAAACGTGAGTTATGCTCTTGTAGGTGAAAATGTAACGAATAGAGAATCAGCGTGTCACAAAAATCGTAGGCCAGTGATCACCTCAGAGACGAGGCATAACCCCGTTGTGACGGAGAAATTCCCCATGTTGTTTCCCTCACTGTTTTCTGCAGCGTGTGGCCGTTATTCGTAACTTGACCTATTTCGGGAGAGCAGAATGGAGTTTTCATATCCCCAGAGCAACCGTCAAGGTTCAGTTGGGAACAGCCCCGTGGTTTCAGGGGTGCTCTGAGCTACTGTCTCTACCCATCTCTGACGAGCATTATTCAGGCTGTAAGTGCCCCAGACTGACCGCTGATATAAAACGCAAACTCCGTTGAGCAAAAGAGACAACACATGTCTCCGGTTTGTCTACACCCTTTCTCTTTCATAGGATTATAAACAGTAGTGTTAATGTTAATTAACACTTGTACGTATGAAATCAGAAAGTATTTTTCATATTGATCATTTCATTTAATCCTGACAAACAACTTCGGTAAAGTGTTTTACGAATAGAAATGTTCTGCAGATGGGGGCGCCTGAAGGGCTCAGTCGGTTAAGTGTCCGGCTCTTGGTTTTGGCTCAGGTCATGATCTCGTGGTTTCGTGAGTTCGAGCCCCACGTCTGGCTCTGTGCTGTCAACGCAGAGGCCACATGGGATCCTCTGTTGCCCCTCTCTCTGCCCCTCCCCCACCTCACTGTCTGTCTCTCTTGAAGCAAATAAAAACAAAAGACAAAAAAGAAACATCTTACTGATGGAAAGAAACTAGCACACAGATGTTAATTTATGTTAACATGTCATGTTAACGTTAAGTGATTTGCCCAAGTATAAAAATCAGGAATAATGGTCCCAGGAAGTAAGCCCTAAGTCTTCTAAGTCTTACACCATATTTGCTGAAGGAAGCACTTATGGAGCACCTACTATGTGCTTGGCACTGTTCTAGGCAAGAAGGTGACAGCAGTGAATAAAACAGGCAACATCCTGGACCCCATGGGATTCACATTCTAGTCAGGGGGGCTTGAAGATAAACAAAATAAAGAAAAAGATATATCGTATGGTGGGTGGCGATCAGCACTGGGGTGAGAAATGAAGCAGGGAGGTCAGAGAGGGAGCGTTGAATCGATTCCCAGGAGAGCAACCAGGGAAAGCTCCCCTGAGAAGACGGGGCTCAAGGAGAGCCCTCGGGGAGGAGAGGCAGTGAGGCATGTGTCCGCCCGGGGAAGGGACGTCCCAAGATGAAGGAACGGCAAAGACGGTGCGCCTGCTGCAGACGCTCCTGACAGGCTCCCAGCCAGCGCGGGGGTGGGGGGGGTGCCGCCCACGGTGATGGGTTTACCTTTACCCACCTGTCGGGTGACATGGGGGCTAGTGAACAGGTCCAAGTGACATCACGTGACTTACACCGCAGGGAGGCTGCTCCGGTGTCCATGTCACGTGCAGATTAGGGAAACCCCGGAGGAATCTGGAGGGCCACCCCAGCGAGACCTGACAAGCCTGTTTTGGGGACAAAGTCCGCAGGGCTCTCCACAGACGGGAGACAGAGTCTGAGAGAAAGGCAGGCACTGAGGACGCCCCCGGGCTGTCTGACCCGAACCGTGGAGGGACGGAATTCCCAGCCGGGCAGGGAACACCGAACACAAGGCGGGCCGGGGGCGGGGAAGGGTATCGGGAAGCAGGTGAGGGGCTGAGAAGCGGGACAAGCTCAGCGGCGACGTTTAGTCCATGACGCGCGTTTGCACGTGGGCCCCAGGGACGGTGTACTCTGGGCTCGTCATTCCCGGGTCACCGAGGGAGCGAGTGCAGACGGACGAGAGGAGAGGCCGGGGCCTGGGAACTGAGGCCAAGTGCAGGCGTGTCTCACGGGGGAGAGGGCGGCCACGCGCATCGGGGCCGCGGCAGACGGGCGGCACACCGACCACCAGACCATTCAGCAACATGCAAATCGTCGCAGCCTTGACGTGGTTTTGGCGAGCGGTGGAGGGAAAGAAACCAGGCTGGGAGAGAGTTAAAAACAGGAGAGAACACGACCATTTCTCTCAGGGAGTTTGCATGAGGAGAAGAGAAATGGGCAGTAGCCGGACGTGACACTAGAGTGGACAACGTTGGGTTAAGATGCAAGAAATAAGGGAGGGGCTCCCAGTGGTGGGAATGGCCCTGCAAAGAAGAAAATGTTACTGGGGGGGGTGCTCTCCCTCGTGGAGCAGACCCAGGCGTTTGGGGAGAGTGGGCGGAGCCCCGGAGCGGTGGGGGGTGGGGAGGCCCTCCCTCTCCCACCCTGATGCTGCAGGCAGGGAGGCAGCACCCGGGGGCTCCGAGCTGGGAGCAGGTGGGGTGGCCTCTGCTTCTGCAGCTTCCTTTCCGACCGCTCCTGTGTTCGCAGTGAAACAGGAAACCAGGCCATCCCCTGAGTGTAACGATGGAAAAAGAGGTGTCAGAGCCTTGGCCAGAGAGACAGTGCAGCGAGACAGCCTCTGAGGGCAAGGAGAGAGAACTCCACAGCCGCCAGGCGACCGTCGCTGAGCAGCCATGAAGTCACAGCGAGGCCAGCCGCCACCATGGTCTGCTGTCTTTTTCCAGACATACTCGGGTATGTGGGTATAAGAGCGGAGTAGGAGGAGAGTTCAATGCAAGCAGAGCTGTGGTTTAGCCAACTGAGTAAGACAGAGAGAGAGCCGGTGGGTTAAAGTGTGTGCAGTAAAAGTATCACACTACCTTCGACCCACCCCACCCAGAATCCTCCGGCGAAGGCCCATGGACAGACCACTGCAGCCAGAATATCCCAGTGATGCCCAAAAGTAAATAACGGTCCCCCAAAAAGTAACAATCGCCACCTAGCTTCAGACACAGGGTCTATTCAATCCACACTTTGTCTCCGACCAAAGAACACACTGTGACTGGGTATAACTGTCTTCCTTGATGTCAAGTGCAAATTCAGTAATGTTGTTAGATCCAAACTCTTGACCCCTTTAAAAATCTATGACGGTCTTAAAAAAAAAAATCCATGACCGTCTTTAACACCAAACATTTAAATCCTGTTTTGCTTTTTTTAAATTTTGCCCCGCCAGTTCTCAGGGCGGTTAATCACCGAGTTTTGCTCTCATCTGTAGAAGCAACACGTTTTTTTCACCCTAACTTACTTTTCTTATGCATCTAACACGTTCTCATGTTCTGATATTTAGCAAGCAAACCCACATGGAGTATAGCAATGTTTTTGATCATGTCTGCTGTGTCAGGCAGTTTATGCCGCAGATATATTGCAGGTAAGCAAAAAATGCTACTTAAGCAAAAGCTAACTGAAATCGTGCGTTCTTAGGGAGTGTGATAAACGGTACAAGCGGTCTCGGGGTCACCGGCCCGTACTGATACGGGGAGCCTGCTAATAATGGGTGCTCTTAGACATCAGATGTGGGCCCAGAGACTAACCTGGGCTGGGGTTTGGGAGACGTTACTCTGCTAAAATAACATGAACTTGGGGGCGTGTAGATTTCCAACATCTGACTTGAGCTTGGCCTGGCCTGGCCTGTGATGTAGCCAGCACCCCACGGTCCTCAGACCGTGGGAAAACCTGGTCCCGTACCCAGGCCGTGCATCAGAGGCGCGTCACGGGGAGGAAGAAAAAGAAAAGGTCTTCTGAATCAGACACTGAAAGGGCGGCTGTGTGGCCAGCGGCCAAGAGCAGCGTCAGAGCACCGGGACCCTTGGGGAAGCAGGGCCAGCGCGTGGTGGCTCCGAGCACCCCCCCTGCAGGTCCCACCGCGGCCCAGGGCACACACAGAGCTTCCCACGCGATACGCATAAGCGTGTCAGAAGGTGGCTTTGAGTTCTTTTCCACCGAGCTGGCTGGCCTGACCTTTTACCTCCGGGAATAATTTAGTGACCTGAGCCCATGGAAACACACAGAGCGAGTCCCGGCTCGAACCCAGGGCTTGCTTCCAACAAACCCCAAACAAAGAACCCATAAAACTTGTAAGCGTTGTCCTGAGATAAAGGTGTGCTTTTATTGTTTTTTAAATACTTTTTAAATGTTTTACTTATTTATTTATCATTTAGTTATTTATTTTCAGAAACAGAAAGAAAGTATGAATGGAGGAGGGGCAGAGAGAGCGGGAGACCCAGAATCTGAAGCTGTCAGCACGGAGCCCGACGTGGGGCTCGACCTCATGAGCCTTCAAGCTATGAGATCATGACCCAAGCTGAAGTCAGCTGCTTAACCCACTGAGCTACCCAGGCACCTCCCTCCCAAGATTAAATTTCTAAACATCGGTCACATTGGGGCATTCAGCTTTTCAGTGATGTTGCCTGTTTATGTTAGTGCTTCAGAACCATCACACGGTCCGAGAAGACGGAACGTTCACACGTGAAAATAAGTGGAAGGGAATTCTGAAACAGCGAGCTCCCAAGTGTCTGATGGGAAAAGGGCAATCCATTGTCTACTCAACCCAACCACTTAACGTGCTTCTCTGTGTCTTACTCTCCGTGAAATAACTTCCTCCGGACCCACCTTCCTAGTTCTCTCCTTTGCTAAGATTCCATTTTTCTTGTCAGCACCGTGTTTCCCAGCTCTAAGCGGGCAGAAAATGTAAGAGAAGCCGTCCGGGGCCAGGCTGCGGTTCGCCATGTTACAGGGTAGTGGTAAGGCTCCGGCGGTACCAGAGGCAAACCGATAACCCCTCACCACCGACAGCACAGACCCACCCCTGCCGCCAAGCCCTCAGACGCCTCAGGGTCTCCACTCGTCTCACCAAAGCCACTCATAGAAAAACGTCCGGTCTGCAGCCACTTGGCCTGTTCAGTTCTCAGGGTCTCTTTCAGAATCAGACAGGCCCCGGGTCTTCCGCTGGTCTCCTGACCTTGACACCTGATGACTGCCAACTCCAGAACGCTCCTCAGTTTGGGTGTGTCTAGTGTTTCCTTAGGACTCGACGCGGGACACCCTCTTCTCCTGGCAGAAGCACCCCAGAGGTGAGGCTGTGTTCTCACCGGGTCCTGCCGGAAGGTGCTTGGCCCGGACCCCTCCTGGGGCCCCTGTTAATAGTGACCGTGTGACAAAGGGGGCGCCTGTCTCACTTCACCTCTGTCAAATCATTCTCTTCCACTTGGGAATGAGTAAGAATTTTTTTTTAATGTTTGTTTGTTTATTTATTTATTTATTTATTTATAGGAGAGAGAGAGAGACAGCGTGAGCAGGGGAGGGTCAGAGAGAGAGGGAGTCACAGACTGAAACAGGCTCCAGGCTCTGAGCTGGCAGTCAGCACAGAGCCCGACGCGGGGCTCGAACCCACGAACCGCGAGATCATGACCTGAGCGAAAGTCGGACGCTTAACCGACTAAGCCACCCAGGCGCCCCGGGAATGAGTAAGAATTTTAAGAGGAGCAGCTGTGAGACTCTGCACATATCGCTCCCCCTCCCCCTGCGGGGCCCAGCACCTGGGTGTCTGTGTGGCCGGTGGTGACTGTCTCTTCCGCCAGCCCCTCCACGTCAAGAGCTGGCCTTCCGCTAAAAAGCCTCTTCTGTTCCCTATTCGTTTATGTCAAAACAGACTCAGGGATTCCTATTGTATCCGGTGAGTTGTTGAGTGACCCACTATCGCTTTATTCATGTTAATATCTTTCTTCATTTTGCTGGAAAGCCACTCCAGGGCTGACCCGGAGGAGCCCCTTCAAGGTGGCCCCTGGGTCATGTGGCTGGACCACCTCCTACGTCCTGCCTTCAGCCCATCTCGCTCTTCTCCAGCCCCCGCCCTGCAATCTGCCATTTCTCCAAGCCTGGCTCCTTTCTGCGGGGAACGGTATCTGGTGTAGAACGCGGGCTCTCGCGGTGCAGTGCCTCGGGGCGTCTGCTCCCAGGCCCTCCGGGTGAAAAGCTAGGGAACACACTTAACGTTTACACACACACACGCTACAGCACACACATACCCTACACCTGTATCTGCACCTACCCACACGTACTGAGACCAGGCCTCCCCACGAATATCTGATTTTAACTCAGCACCCTAAGATTTACTAGTCTTCTCTCTTCCCCACATTCCTCATTTCCTTCTCTGACCATGAGAAACACGGCTTCCATAAATAACCCTCAGGGTATTTACCTGTTTGATCAATCCTCCCTCTACCTAACCCGGCTCCCATCATCACCGCTGCCATCCTGAGGAGCTACCCTCTCCACTTGCCTTGATTCTCATACCCCATTATGGGCTGCCATCTACACTCACACATAAACCACCTCCTTAATCCGCTTGTGTTCTAGACTATGTGTTCACACCTGCACCAAGGGCCCACAGCCACAGCTCCCTGGGCACTTGAATGTGACGTACACGTGAGTAACTGTAAACTAATCTGCTCCTCATGGTTGCACAGGATGTACACTGAGCAAATCATAGTTTGTGTTCCATTCAAAGCACAGTTTGTGGAGTCTTTGACCCTAGTTTCCTTTCCCAGCTCTTCAACTTTCTTCAGATATTTACTAACACGTTAGCACTTCTGGAAAGATGACTGTAAGAGTGAACTCATGAACTTTGTTTCTCTCCAACCACCTGATGAAATCCATAAGCAAACCTTTCCTCAAATACATTTCTTTCACTTGCTTGGTCAATACTTACCAAGAATCGGATTTGTGCTAGAATATGAACCTTTAGGTTAACATTTATTAGGATTTCAGGATTAATTAGGACCTTTCCAAGTCCTGACCTCCCTCATTCGCTCTCCAGAATCCAGATGTCTTCCAGGACCATGACCTTTGGTTTCTAGGACACGTCCTTGGACATATAAGAGACAGAAACGACTTTTATCTGTGAACAGTCATTCCAGCTATTGCCAGTAAAAGTCACCGGTCGTCTAAGCCTGGAAACGGACCATTGTCCTTGTTTACGAATTCCTTCGCCTCTTACTTTTCTCCCCGGGTCCCTCATTCACTTCCGGGGGGTCGTGGCTGTGCCCAAGCAAACGCTGCACCACACCTGGGTTCTGGGCTCCCCCCCCTTCCCGAGGTAGTAGGTGCTGAGCACCTAGATCATGTCACCTCATTTGTAGGGCACAGCCGTCAGCCTCGGCCCTGCCTCCCCGATGCCACAAGCCTCTAACCGCTCACACGGACACGCTATGATCTTTGAACTGGTTTCAACTGCATCTTCTGCAGGAAACACAGAGGCAGCAGGCTTCCCCTTGAACAGGGGCTCACGGAAGACAGAGGAGGGCGTCACACGGGAGCCGGCAGGGCCCGGGCCAAGCCGAGGGACCTCCCGATGCTTTCCTTTGTCCCCGGGTGGGTCGCACGCGTGGCCGCGGTCCCAGCAGGGCGGTGGAGGGAGCGCTGTCCTGGAGACGGGCTTCGCCCACGCCGGGCCCTCCTTCTCCCTCCCGGCGGGGAGCTTCGCCTGGACGCGTGGCCCCGGGACAGACGCGTCCGGCTGGGAATCATGACACGTCCGGCTGCGACCCGCCCTGGGGAGAGGGGACAGCGCCGCAGGGGGCCATCCCCCGCTCACCTGGGACTTGATTCGAGTTTTCTGTGTGTGTCAGAGCGCTCGTGCACCTGACGCGAGGACCAGGGATAACCGAACCCGGCCACAGCCTTCCCGGGTTCGATCAGGGGCCGCCGGAGAAGCAGCGGGGCACGGGCCGGGGCGCGGGGCACGGGGCACAGGCGCAGGGCACGGGGCACAGGCACGGGGCACGGGGAACAGGCTCGGGGCGCGGGGCACAGGCGCAGGGCACAGGTGCGGGGCACGGGCGCGGGGCACAGGCTCGGGGCACAGGCGCAGGGCACAGGCGCGGGGCACGGGCGTGGGGCATGGGGCACGGGGCACAGGCGCGGGGCACGGGGCACAGGCTCGGGGCACAGGCGCAGAGCGGGCACGGGCGGGGGCACAGGCTCAGGGCACAGGCTCAGGGCGAGGCGCGGGGCACGGGCGCAGGGCACAGGCGCGGGGCACGGGGTGCGGGGCACAGGCTCAGGGCAGGCTCGGGGCACAGGCTCAGGGCACAGGCTCAGGGCACAGGCTCGGGGCACGGGGTGCGGGGCACAGGCTCGGGGCACGGGCGCGGGGCACGGCGCGGGGCACAGGCGCAGGGAGCGGGCGGGGCGCGGACACAGGCGCGGGGCACGGTGCGGGGCAGAGCTCAGGGCACAGGCGCGGGGCACAGGCTCGGGGCACGGGCGCACGGGCGCGGGGCAGGCTCGGGGCACAGGCGCAGGGCGGGCACGGGCGCGGGGCACAGGCGCGGGGCACGGTGCGGGGCACAGGCTCAGGGCACAGGCGCGGGGCACAGGCTCGGGGGCGGGCGCGGGGCACAGGCTCGGGGCACACAGGCAGGGAACGGGCACGGGCGGGGCACAGGCTCAGGGCACAGGCACGCGGGGCACGGGCCGGGCACAGGGCTCGGGGCACAGGGCTCGGGGGCACAGGCTCGGGGCACAGGCTCGCGGCACAGGCTCGGGCACGGGCGCGGGGCACAGGCTCGGGGCACAGGCTCAGGGCACAGGCGCAGGGCACGGGCGCGGGGCACGGGCGCGGGGCACGGGCGCGGGGCTGTCCAGTGAGGGGTCAGCGGCCCGCCCCCTGCACTCTCCCCTGAAGGACGCGGGCGGGAGAGCGGGGCGGTGGGGGGACGGACCCCGCGGGGAAGGAAGGACGGAGCAAAGACACGCCGCGGACACGCGGGGGTGGGGGACGGGGGAGCACGTGCCGTCCTGCAGAGGAGACAGGAAATCAGAGGTTTTGACTCAGCTTTTCAAGCCCGGAGCTGCCGCGTGGCGCGCGTGCCGGGCCGTGTGAGACAACTCCCCGCAAGGTGTAAAAGCGGTAAAGCGTGGGGATCGCGCCCCTGCGGTCCCCGGAGCCCCAGCGTCCGGGGCTGGGGCCGGGGGTGCGGGGGCGGGCAGGGTTACAGCCGGTGGGGCCCCAGCCCGCCGCCCACGCTGCGGGGGGGCGCTCAGTGCGCATGTGCCGCGTGCGGGCCTCCTGGCGCGCGGCCCTGAGAGCAAGTCCGCCCACGTGACCGCGGGCACGCGGCGCCGGGCCGCGGTCTGCACACGGGCGCGGGCAGAGGTCTGCACACGAGGCGCCAGGCCGCCGGGTCTGCACACGCGCGGGCCCGGCCGGGTCTGCACACGGGCGCGAGCCGGGGTGCACACCGGGTCTGCACACGCGCGGGCCCGGCCGGGTCTGGCGCCGGCCCCGGGTCTGCACACACGCGGGCCCAGGAGGGTCTGCACACGGGCGCCGGGCGCGCCGGGTCTGCCACGGCGCGGAGCACACACGCGCCGGCCCGGGTCTGCACACACGCGGGCGGGAGGGGTCTGCCGGGCGCCCGGGCCGCCGGGTCTGCACACACGCGTGAGCCGGAGGGTCTGCACACGAGCGCGGGCCCCGGCCGGGTCTGCACACGGGGCGCCGGGTCTGCCGGGTCTGCACACACGCGCGAGGCCCAGGAGGAGTCTGCACACGGGCGCCAGGCCGCGGGTCTCACACGCGGGCTCCGGCCGGGTCTGCACACGGGCACCGGGCCGCGGGTCTGCACACACACACGGGCCCCGGCCGGGTCTGCACACGGGCGCCAGGCCGCGGGGTCTGCACACACGCGGGCTCCGGCCGGGTCTGCACACTGCGGCGCCGAACCGCGAACGCCCGGGCCCGGGAGGGTCTGCACACGGCCAGGCCGCGGGTCTGCACACACGCGGGCTCCGGGAGGGTCTGCACACGGGCGCCGGGCCGCGGGGTCTGCACACACACGCGGGCTCCGGCCGGGTCTGCACACGGGCACCGGGCGCCGGGTCTGCACACACACACGGGCCCGGCCGGGTCTGCACGGGCGCCAGGCGCGGGGTCTGCACACACGCGCGGGCTCCGGCCGGGTCTGCACACGGGCGCCGGGCCGCGGGTCTGCACACACGCACGGGCGGGGAGGGTCTGCACCACACGGCGCCAGGCCGCGGGTCTGCACACACACGCGGGCTCCGGGAGGGTCTGCACACGGGCGCCGGGCGCTGGGTCTGCACACACACGGGCCCCGGCCGGGTCTGCACGGGCGCCAGGCCGCCGGGTCTGCACACGCGCGGGCCCGGGAGGTCTGCACACGGGCGCCAGGCCGCGGGTCTGCACGCGCGGGCCCGGGCGCCGGGCCGCGGGTCTGCACACGGGCCCCGGCGGGTCTGCACACGCCCCGGGCCGCCGGGTCTGCACACACGCGCGGCCCGGCGCCGGGTCTGCACGGGCGCCGGGCCGCCGGGTGCCACACACGCCCAGGGCCGGGAGGGTCTGCACAGGGCGCCGGAGGCCCCGCTGCGGGTCTGCACACACACGCGGGCTCCGGCCGGGTCTGCACACGGCACCGGGCCGCCGGTCTGCACACACACGGACGGCAGGTGTCTGCACACGGGCGCCGGGCCGCTGGGTCTGCACACGCGCGGGCGGGAGGGGTCTGCACGGGCGCCGGGCGCCGGGTCTGCACACACACGGGCCCGGCCGGGACTGCACACGAGCGCGGGCCGCCGGGTCTGCACACACACTGCACGAGGGCTCTGCACGCGCCGGGCCCGGGAGGTCTGCACGGCGCCGGAGGCCGCTGGGTCTGCACACGCGGGCCCGGGAGGGTCTGCACACGGGCGCCCAGCCGGGCCGGGGTCTGCACACACGGGCCCAGGGGAGGGTCTACACACGGGCGCCGGGCCGCGGGTCTGCACAGGCAGGGCGGCCGGGCGACTCTACACGGGCGCCAGGCCGCGGGTCACGCGGGCCCCGGGAGGGTCTGCACACGGCGCCGAGCACTTTAGTCTGCACGGGCCCAGGGTCGCCACGGGCGCCAGCCGCCAGTCTGCACCGGGCGCCAGGCCGCCGGGTCTACACACACGCGGGCCCCCGGCCGGGTCTGCACCCAGCCGGGACGGGTCTGGGGCGCCAGGCCGCCGGGTCTGCACACACACACGGGCCCCGGCCGGGCACACGGGCGCCAGGCGCCGGGTCTGCACACACACGGGCCCCGGGAGGTCTGCACACGGGCGCCGGGCCGCCGGGTCTGCACACACACGGGCCGAGCGGGTCTGCACACGGGCGCCGAGGCACGCCGGGTCTGCACACGGGCGCCAGGCCGCCGGGTCTGCACCGCGCGCCCGGCCGGGTCTGCACACGGCGCCAGGCCGCGGGTCTGCACATGGGCGCCAGGCCGCCGGGTGCCACACACACACGGCCCCGGCTGAGGTCTGCACACAAGCCAGGCACGGGTCTGCACACACGCGCGGGCTCCGGCCCAGGTCTGCACACGGGCGCCAGGCCGCCGGGTCTGCACACACTCATGGGCCCCGGCGGGGCGCCAGGCCGCCGGGTCTGCACACGGGCGCCAGGCGCCGGGTCTGCACACACCGGGCCGGCCGGGGTCTGCACACGGGCGCCAGGCGCGGGGTCTGCACACACACGGGCCCCGGCCGGGTCTGCACACACGAGGCCCCGGGAGAAGTCTGCACACGGGCGCCGGGCCGCCGGCGGGTCTGCACACACACACGGGGCCCGGGCGGTCTGCACGGGCGCCAGGCCGCGGGTCTGCACACGGGCGCCAGGCCGCGGGTCTACACACGCGGGCCCGGCCCCGGCGTCTGCACACGGGCGCCAGGCGCCGGGTCTGCACACGACCAGGCGCCGGAGGCACGCCCAGGGCCGGGTCTGCACATGGGCCACACTCATGGCCCGGCGGGTCTGCACACACAGGGCGGGGTCCAGGCCGCACGGGTCTGCACACACGCGGCCGGGTCTGCACACGGGCGCCAGGCCGCCGGGTCTGCACACACTCATGGGCCCCGGCCGGGTCTGCACACGGGCGCCAGGCCGCCGGGTCTGCACACGCGCGGGCCCCGGCCGGTCCCAGGCGGTGAGAGCGCCCGAGGGAGGAGCCCGGCCACTAAGCTGAGGCCTTCGGAGCCCTGAGGGCCATGCCCCGCGGCGCGGGTGGAGGACTGCGCTAGTTTGGCCCGCGCCACCCCGCAGTCTGTCCCCCTGCTCTGCGGGCTGTTCTGGACGAGGCCCCTGCGGACCAGCAGAAGGGGGAGGACAGGTCCCACCACGAGCACGAGGGCCCTTTGGTGACAGGCACGGCCCCTCTCCCGTCCGGGGCCGGGGCCTCCGAGCCGCCTCCCCACCACGCGCCTCCCCTGCCCGGAAGGCGGCCGCTCCCCCGGGTGTCCAGCCCCGCCCTCGCCGGCCTTCGGGGACTCCTCCCCGGCACCCCGGGTGCCCGCCCAGCGCATCCGAATCAGCCGGCGTGTCCTCTGGCCGATGGAGCGCGGCGGGGGCCGGGCCAGCCTGCACGCGCGCCCGAGAGCCCGGGGGGCTGCGGGGGGACCGCCGCCCCCACACGGGCCCTGGGGGGGCGGAAGAGTTAGCAGAACCGACAGCTGAACCCGGAACTTGGGGACGGAGCGTGACACGCAGGTGGCAGGTGGGGGTCAGTGCCGGGAGCCCCTGGGCACCCTTAGGCTGCGCCCCGGACCCGCCTGAGGAGCAGCGCCCTCGCGGGAGGGGTGCTCAGAGGCGTGTCCACGTGGTCACTCCAGCCGCCATGCGGGTGGGCAGGGGGGCTCCGGGAGCAAGGAGGGCGTGTCCACGGTGGCCCGCAACCTCCACGGGTCACACTGGGGGGTGTTGGAGGCTGAGAAGGGACCGCACACCTTCCCAAGAGGGTGAGTGGGGAAAAACCTTCCAGGCTTGAAGGAACAGCATGAGCAAAGCACTGAGCCGCCCCCACCTGCTGCTGCCCAGGTGCCCTCAGGACCCTCCCCCTCCCACAGCTGCTGCTGCCCAGGTGCCCTCAGGACCCTCCCCCTCCCACAGCTGCTGCTGCCCGGGTGCCCT
>JAESUZ010001237.1:0-124210 GCA_017311185.1 Proteles cristata cristata
AGGCTGGCAGTCAGCACAGAGCCCGACGCGGGGCTCGAACCCACGAACCGCGAGATCATGACCCAAGCGAAAGTCGGACGGTTAACCGACTAAGCCACCCAGGCGCCCAAAAGCATACAGTTTTTTAGTGCATATTTTGGCAAGCATTTAGGGAAATGGACACTCATACTATAGATAGGAATAAAATTGGTATTTTGGGAAAGTAACTTGGCAATAACTGTCAAGATAAGAAAGCATATGCTTTTCGACCCAGAAATTCCACTGCTGGAATCTTACAAATAGTTTTGGAATTATGCCATGATACATGCATATAGATACTCTGTATAGTATTAATGATAGTAGCAAAATCTGGAGAAACAATGTAGATGCGGCCAGTAGGGAAGATACAGAGCAGCGTGCAATATTGTTTCTGTAAACATTTCCAAAAGAATGTATCTATGATTACTTGGATCCTTTTTTTTTCTGGTAGTATGTACAAGAAATTTAATAATGTTGGCTCTAAGGAAAAGGGGTCATAGGAGGAAGAAGGAAGACTTTTACTTTTCATTCTGAATCTTACTGTAGAATTTGAAATATACAGATCACTTTTTAAATTTTTTTTTTTTTTAAGTTTGAGAGAGTGTGAGTGGAGGAGGGGCAGAGAGAGATTGAGAAAGAGAATCCCAAGCAGGCTCCTGCACTCTTAGCACACAGAACCTGATACGGGGTTCGAACCTGAGAGCCGTGAGGTCATGACCTGAGCCAAACTTAAGAGTCAGATGCTTAACCAACTTAGCCACTCGGGCTCCCCTGTTAAAAATTTTAAAGTAAAAGATAAAGTGGTAGATTTTATGATTCTTATACCACCTTGTCTTTGGATAGAGGGTTTGTTTTCATTATCATTAAGCCTGGGACAGCACATGGAGGAGTTTTACCATAAAAACCTAACTACCTTCCACTTTTCACTAATGTTTGCATTTCACCTCATGTATGATCTTACTGGATCCTCACAGTGGCCCTGGTGAAGTAGATACTGTTTTGGGATAAGATTAAGTCTTTTGGAGATTGACTTTCTAAGGCCACTAACTGAAGTGCCAGAGCCAGACTTTGCTATCTCAAGTCCAAATACAGCCTAGCATTTTCTTTTTTCCTTTCAATTTTTTAAGTGTTTGTTTATTTTTGAGAGAGAGAGGTAGAGTGCAAGCCAGGGAGGGGCAGAGAGAGGAGGAGACACAGAATCAGAAGCAGGCTCCGAGCTCTGAGCTGTCAGCACAGAGCCAAACTCAGGGCTCGAACTCACTGACTGTAAGATCATGACCTGAGCTGAAGTCAGACACTTGACTGGCTGAGCCACCCAGGTGCCCCAGCCTAGAATTTCTACAGTATTTTTTCCTCTTCTTTAGTTCTCACGTGCTATTGCTTTTACCATATTTTACCCATCATTTTGCACACACACGTTATTGGTGCACTACTCAGTTTTGCTATGGTTAACTAAACACATTGTGAACTGGATAAACTGGACTCGGTTGAGACTGTTGTAAGTTGTAACTCCAGTAGGTCCTGAAAAGGATGACTCCTTTCCAGTGTGAACTGTGGAAAGCCTGAGGAAATAAAGAAATGACATTTTCAGAAAAATTTCTGATTTGCAACTAAATATTTCTTCTTTAGTTCTAGTTAATACTACTATCTTCAGCCTCTGTCCCCACCACCACTACCATTTTAGTCTCTTGGAGAAGGAAGTTTCTGGCTTCTTTCAGAAGTTTCCTAATCCCTAATTGCTTTAGCTTATTTATCACCGATTTCTTATTTTTATTTTTAAAATTTACTTTTTGTGTGTATTTATTTTGAGAAAGAGGGAGAGAGAGAAAGCGAGTGAGCAGGGGAAGGGCAGAGAGAGAGAGGGAGAGAAAATCCCAAGTAGGCTCTCTGTGCCATCAGCGCAAAGCCTGACAATGTGGGGCTTGATCTCACAAGTTGTGAGATCATGACCTGAGCCAAAATCAAGAGTCAGATGCTTAACTGACTGAGCCACCCAGCCCCCCCGCCCCGCCCCGGTTTTTTATTTTTAAAACTGAGAGCTCTGTCACATTCTTTTAGAAAAGTCCAGGGATTTTGGTTACATGTGACATTTTAAAGGAGACGGTCATTAACTTTTATTACCCAGATACTAAGGGTCTTATATGTAGAAAATGTGTGTATATACTCTTGCATATATTTCAGATGCTATGATGTAGAGCCATGCCAATGTAGACACTTTTGGGGTAGAGGTGTTCACTTACAGATTATCATGGTTTAACAGATGTATTATTAAACTTACAGATCAGGGTTTTTGTGTGTTGAGTTTTTGTTCCTATTTTCTCCTTACTGTATGGACTAGATTCAAGCTTACTAACATAGATCAGCAGATGGGGAGGACAGCTGTGTGATATTCCATTTTGAGGACTAAACATGTTAAATCTCAAAGGCTACAGTGGCAGTGCTTGGAGTAAAACTACTTCCTGTAATTTGAGTTGTAATCATGTCAGTTATTCTCACTCTATGCTGTATTTCTTGGGTAATGTCCATGTCTCTATGCCAAATAACCTATATAGACAGATGACTCGTCGTGCTCTAACAGCATCCCTGCATTCCCTCCTCTAACCCCTGACATAGCTTCCTGCCTCCTTACCCAGCTCTTTTGGGAGCGCTAGATGTGAATTTCCAGTTGTCACTGGAAACCTCTAGCTGTAGAGCTCATAAGCACTTCTAGTTCAACATATTGAAAGGCAAACTGATCTTCTCTCCAAAACTTAATACTCCTGTTTTTTTCTGGTTGATGACTTCCATTGGTCAGCAAAGCTCGAAACCAGAATCATTCTTGACTTCTCTTTTTTATTTTCTATGTTGTACCAGTCACAAGTTCCTGTTGATCCAACCTGTGAAATATCTCATATCTGTCTTACTTTCTTAATTTCTATTGTAGATATCTTGTTTCAGACCCCTTATCTGTCTCACATGCATTCACTTATTTGTTCAACCATTATTTATTGATTACTTTTTTTTCTTTTTCTTTTTCTTTCTTTATTTATTTTTAATGTTTTATTTATTTATAGGAGAGAGAGAGACAGCGTGAGCAGGGGAGGGTCAGAAAGAGAGGGAGTCACAGACTGAAACAGGCTCCAGGCTCTGAGCTGGCAGTCAGCACAGAGCCCGACGCGGGGCTCGAACCCACAAACCGCAACATCATGACCTAAGCGAAAGTCAGACGCTTAACCGACTAAGCCACCCAGGCGCCCCTTATTGATTACTTTTTATGTACCAGGCATAGTATGAGACTAGGTCTCACTATGTCTCATGTAACAAGGGTCGAATAAGATCTCTCCTCTCTTTTAAACAGAATACAAAGGTAGCTAATAGTATGTAACATGGGCAATGTGCCAATCTCATTTAGTCTTTACAACAGCTCTTGGAAGCAGATGAGGAAACAGAGGTACAAAGAGGGGAGGCATATGAGAACCATGATATTCCAGAACAATATAGCTGGCTCAAATTCTACCGTAAAATAATGTGAGTGTATCAAGAAATAAAGGCATCCTCTCATGTAAAGTAATTTAAAAAAGGGGGGGGGGACTAATAAACAATGAGCCACATAGATTTTAAACAGAAGTTATAGTTTAGGGGGCTGTCTGGGTGGCTCAGTCAGTTGAGCATCTGACTTCAGCTCAGGTCATGATCTCACAGTTCATGGGTTTGAGACCTGCGTCGGGCTCTGTACTGACAGCTAGCTCAGAGCCTTGAGCCTGTTTCAGATACTGTGTCTCCCTCTCTCTCTGACCCTCCCCTGCTCACGCTGTCTCTATCTCTCTCTCTCAGAAATAAATAAAACATTTAAAAATTTATTTAAAAAGGTTATAGTTTAGGGAAAGCTATTTTAAAATACTTGCAAAGAAATCTGGGAGCAGAATCATACTTATGTGTTTTTTTCCTGTTGCCTTAGACACTGCTAATTTGACAGCATTGTTTTTTAGTAATTTATCTTCACTGAGTCTTTCCGAAGCCTACAGAGTTTTAATGGGGGCAACAGTTCTCTTTAATTATGTATTTTGTCAAATTTTTTATTTGAGATAATTGTAGATTCTCGTGCAGTTGTAAGAAATAATACAGATGGAGCCTGTGTGCACTTTAATTTCCTCCATGGTAACATCTTGCAAAGCTATGATACAATATTACAAACAGGATATTGAGATTGATACAGTGGAGATAAGAACATATCCATCACCAGAAGGATCCCTTATGCTGCCCTTTTATAGTAATGCCCACTTTCCTCTTATCCCCAGCCCCATTTAAGCCCCAACAACCACTGATCTGTTCTTTCTGTAATTTGTTATTTAAGAATGTTATATTTAAAAAGTTACATAAATGGAATCAGATAGTATGTGACCTTCTGGGATTGGCCTTTTACACTTAGTTTAGTTCTCCAAAGATTCACCCTGGTTGTGGAATGTATCATTCCTTTTATTGCTCAGTAGTATTCCGTGTTATAGGTGTGCCGTTTTGTTCAACCACTGTTTTCCCGAAGGGTGGTGTCATTTTAAACCCCTAACAACAATATGTGAGTGATCTAGTTTCTTTGCACCCCTGCCAGCATTTGGTGGTGTCACTTTTTTTTTTTTAGTCTTTTATCTCACCTTATTGAAATGACTGCATCAAGTCTCTCCCTACTCCAAACCATCTTCAGTGCTACCAGAGTTCAGTTTTAGATATGTGCTTTAAAGGATTTGGGTATATCTGGGTAGAAGCACGGTAGGTATTTGCAATATCTAGTTAAAGAAAAGAGATCTTGGTTAGGAGTACTTCTGTGGATATAAGCATGTAAGTTGATGAAGTGACAAAAGCAGAATGGGTTGAAGAGAAAGAAGGCTGAAGACAGTCCTGAGAAGCACCAATGTTTAAGAGTTGGGTGATCAAGTCAGTAATCAAAACATAACAAATATATTCTTTAAGAGAAAATAAGGAAATATATATATACACACACACACACACACACATACACATATATATATATATGCACATATATATAAAAGAAGTACACATAATATAGTGCCTGATACCGAAGAGAGAGATGTTTTAGGATGAGAACTGAAAATATCTCTTGCACTTGGTATCTAAAATATCAGTGTTGATTTCTGCTTGGCAGTTTCAGTGGGGGAAATGAGGGCAGAAGCTGATTGAAGCATGAGTGGAAAGTAAGGAATTCGAGACAAGAAGTGAAGACCATTCTTTGTAATGAAAAGTGAAAAAGAACGAGTAATAATTAGCATTACTGGAGAGAGATTGTTTTTTAACTTGGGGAAATATTTTTAGGCTGAGGTTGAATCAGTGGAGAGAAAGGGGTTTAAAATATAGGAAAAAGTTTTACAAAATTGTCGAGTGTGGGCATGTAACAATACTAAACATTTCTTTAAATGAAACATCTATAGAAAAGAGAGATTTATGGAGCAAAGTCCCAGAAGAGATGGGAGAGGATTGGGTTTGGAATTGGAGGTAAGGAAGTGAGGAGGGGTAAGCAGAGAATAATTTGTGTTTGAGTGAGTTGAGCCTGATGGCTTTGCTCATCTTTGCAGAGTAATCCGAGACAAGGTAGGGAATTTGAGGATTGAACAGTTGGAAGGTACTAGGCTTCCTAAAACCCTGGACTGCTAAGGAGTTTGTATTTTATCTTGAAATTTATCGGAAATCATCAAGGAAGGGACATGACCATATTAACCTTTAAGAGATGATCTGATGGCAGTGTGGAAAATGGATTAAAGAAGGGCAAAACTGAAAGCAGTAAGAGACATAGCACCAGACACTATGCCATTGAATTTGTCGGGCCAAGTATGTCCACAGTGAGTGGAAATTGTATAACTCTTCTGGGTTTTCACTACTTTTCTGAGAAGGTAGGAGATTTTTCAGAAACCCTCAGCACATAGTTTCTCTGATCTCTTTATTTCCACAATTACTTTAAATATTTGTACATGTTTCGGGGCGCCTGGGTGGCTTAGTCGGTTAAGCGTCCGACTTTCGCTTAGGTCATGATCTCGCGGCTCGTGGGTTCGAGCCCCGCGTCGGGCTCTGTGCTGACTGCCAGCTCAGAGCCTGGAGCCTGTTTCAGTCTGTGACTCCCTCTCTCTCTGACCCTCCCCTGCTCACGCTGTCTCTCTCTCTCCTAGAAATAAATAAAAAAACATTAAAAAAAAACGTATGTTTAACAAATGTTCAGTGAATGAATGAATGAGTGAATGATGGCTCCCACAAACCCAAGGAACCCTGTCCTCGTGTGGGCTAGATTATCTTGAGGCCTCAACATGTCTGCCCAGAAACATGCTCAGTTGTGATGCCCAAACAGTTTTCGTACTAAGAAAAAGTGCCTTTCCATCTCTACACGCTTAATTACGAAGCAGCTGTGCAGAGACAGCGAGCCCGCTGGTTTCCTCATCTGGGAAGCCTGCGGAGACGGTGTTCCGTACGGCAGCATGGCGGCCGCCTGCCGAGCGCGCGCGCTCCCTTCCCTCCACGAGAGAGGCCGCTGCGGCTTTTCGTACAACAGCATGGGCGCCGCCGACGGGAGCGGCCATGGATCACGCCCTGGGGAAGAGGGCGCCGTAAAGGAAGCGGCGCTTCCTCTTCTCCCTTCTCCCGCCTCCCACCGGCTGTCGTAAAAGGGTGAATGGAGAGCGAGTTGTGGGGGGTAGAAAGGGAGGACAGGGGGCGCGGAGTCGGAGTGGCGCAGCAAGTGGCTGCAGGTGGCGACGGTGGCGGGGGCTGGGGAGTGAGGTAGTCGAGGGGTCGCGGAGCAGGAGGCCGAGAGGGTCAGAAGGAAAACTAAAGCTGCAGTCTGGCCTACTGGTCCGGGGGCCGCGGAGCCCCCGCCCGGGGAGATGGACCTCAACCGAATCATCCAGGCGCTGAAGGGCACCATCGACCCGAAGCTGCGAATTGCAGCTGAGAATGAGCTCAACCAGGTGAGGAGCGGGCCCGCGGCGCCCCCTTCCCCCCCACCGCGGTCTCGCGGGCTCGCCCTCCTCGGCGCCCCCGATCTCCACCCCACTCGGGGCTTCGGACCCCGGCGCCGGGCTCGGCCCTGCCCGCCCCGCCCCCCGCCCCGGGGGCCAGTTGGGCGGCACTCCCTGCATCTTTTCGGAGCAGCTCGCGCACCTGTTGGCCACCTTTGCATCTTTTCGTGTCATTTTCCTTCCACGGTGCAGTTTGTTGAGCCCGCTTGGTCCGGAGGAGGAGGCTGTCGGCCAGTTCGCCAGCGCTTGCGGGGTGTGATTTCCCGAAGTGCGCTGATTTAGGGACGCGGGTGGGAAAATGCTTAAAATTCAAATCTGAGTCCAGCTTTACTCCAGACCAGCCCTTTTTAGGTGTTGCGGTGGGAAACCCTGCCCATCGCCCGCTTCTGTGGGGTTGGGAGGACTGGTTTTGACACTGATTGGCAGAGTTTTGTTGGGGTGCCGGGAAACGCAGCCGGGAGAGTGCTGGGGGAAGAACAGGCAATTTTCATGGTGGTGCTGCTCTACAAAAGACACGCCGAGTAATACGTGTTTGGAGGCATTTCTTATCAGCGCTAAAATTTCTTAATCTTCTCTGTTCTTACTAGCTCTCATCCCGTTCCAGCGTTACCACTGACATTTAGAACTTGTAGTAATCCCCAAATTTACCTTCTGCTTGCCCTCCTCACCTGTAGATGAATGATAGACCTCTCACAAAAAGTACGACTTAAGGTGTACCCGCTAGGGTAGAGTGACAGCTGGTTGAAGTTGGGGCAATTCTTGAAATGTGAAAAGGAATCAGCATCACCTGGAAACTTGTCGGAACTGGAGAGTATGGGGCTTCACCTTTAGAGACTCAGAAACTCTGGTGTGTGGGGCCTAATTGTGTCTTAATTAGCTAACTAGGTGATTTTGTGCTTCCTGACGTGTGAGAGCAACTTAAGTCAAAGTTTCTGTAGGCGTTCACTAAGGTTTCCCCTGGTTGGAATTGACTTTAAAGTACAGCTATGCGTTTTGAATCTTTGAAATCCAGTGGGAAATCTGGGTGGTGTTTGGAGTTCAGTGTAAATTCAGGATTCTCAAGAGATTAAAGGGAGAGTGAAAACACTGGTTGAGTGAAACTGAAGGCTACAAAGAATGTGTTGGTACTTCAAAAAGAAAAGAACTCTTGCTCACTAGGGGAAAGGTAAAGTCAGTACCTGTCCCAGGCGTTGCAGACTAGAGGTGCTATACGTTGATTGGCTAGAAGAATAGCAGGCCAGGGGATGGTTAGAAGGAACAAAGCAAGAGCTGAACTTGCAGTCTACTAGTATGAACAGGGGAGTTGGCCTGTTTGTGACCCCCTTCTCTTCACAGTGAGGCCAGATGTTATTTTGATAGTGTCAGTAGGGATCACATCTTTGAAGTTACACCTTCCTGCCTCCGTTAGCCTGTTGTTGCTTTGTTTCTGATTCATCAGTATGTAAGCACAGACTCTAGGAGGAGAAGGGTTGGCGGGAAGGCCTGCCAGATTAGGAGAGACACTTGGGACCCAAGTCTACATTTTTTCTTCATGGTATTTCAGTCCAAATCCGTTTTGTCCTCACTCTGCCCTGCTCCATATCCACCCATTTCATCACAGACCATAATTTCCTCTGCAGTTTCTAAGAGTAGCTTATTGGTGTGCCACTCATTTCGTATTTATATTTTGTGTAATGCTTTGGATTGTACTATACTCTTACTGAGTTTTGTTTTGTGTTGAATTGTCTGTAAATAGAAGGCCAGTGTAATGTCACATAACCTTATAGTAAAATGTGGTTATAAGGTTGGGTTTCGTATGCTTATTCTTTATCACCACTGTAACAACCTGCTTTGTTGGATAAATGGGTGGGTAATCTACCATAAATGATTAGGGTCCAGTTCATTTATGTTAGTCTAGGTTCCCCCTCAGCAGATATGCTCTGCATAGGAAATGGGAGCAGTGTACTGATGACTTGTCAATTGCTAGGTAGAAGAGTAGGCAGTTTCAAAACAACAGCCTGTGTTCTGAAGGGTAAATTCTTGTTTGAAGCTATATATTTCTGTAGCCAATATATTTCTGTTGCCAGTGACTGGTTCCTTGATTGCTGTGTATGATATTGTTTCTATGGAAAAACACATTTTTCAGTTTTCTCTCAGGATATTAAGAATGCATGCACCCTGTACACATTCTTCCTTGTCTCTGGACCCAGAAGTCTCTTTAGCAGCAGCAAAGGAAAGTAGAAATGGGTAGATCTCTTGCTCCAGTAACTCATCTAGAAAGGTATCTTTTTCTAAAAAAGCATTCTCCACATGGCCTTGATAGGGAAATAAAGATAATTGCTTTCATTGCCCAGCTCTGGAATCCCCGCTTTTCCATGCATCTGTCTGTATCATTTCTATTGCCCTTTAAGAGAGCCTGCTTATGTGAATAACATTTATTGAGCCATAATGCAGGCACTAAAACAAGGCTCTGCTTTCACAGAGCTTGTATCCTAGTGGAGTTTACAGACAAGTAAATAATATAATTTCAGGTCATTTGTGCTACAGATAATGAAGTCCTGGAGAGAGAGTGCAAGTAGGGTATGGGCAGAGAGAGAGAGAGAGAGAGAGAGAGAGAATCTCAAGTAGGCTCATGACATCCCAGTGTGGAGACATGTTGGGGTTTACAATTAGGGCGATCATTCTCCAGAGCAGAGACCTAGATGTTGTGAAGGAGTGAACCAAGTGAACATCCAGCTTGGGTGTTGGAGGACTAGAAAAGTTAATGTAGTGGGCGCAATGAGGCGCAAAATGGGAAACATCAGATCTTTGCTTTAAATGAGTTCTCATCAGATGCAGAATTTGGTAAGCAAGCAAACTCTTATCTAACTATCTCTGTCTCTCTATTTACTTATTTAAATGCTTATTTTTGAGAGAGACAGCATGAGCAGGGGAGGAGCAGAGAACGAGAGGTGGGGATAGAGGATCTGAAGCAGGCTCTGTGCTGACAGCAGAGAGCCAGATGCTGGGCTTGGACTCACAAACTATGAGATGCCTACCCAGGTGCCTCACTAAGCAAACTCTTTATTTTCAGAAAATTTCACAGATAAAAAGTAAATATTAAGAAATGTCTTTTTTTTTCTTAGAAACTTGAATCCCAAGGTGGAAAGAGAAATTGGAGAAATATTTGTGAGGAAAGTAGTATGAGATGATCTAAATTTACCCCTGAATGTTTTAGCTGGCCAGATTAACATAGACTGAATCAGGGTTGAAAGGAGAAGAGAAAAAGTTGCCCAAGTTCATTGAAATGGCAAACATTTGCAAAAAGAGGAGTTCCAAAATGTGTATAAAGATAATAGTGTTGAAATAAAAGCAATCTCCACAATAAGTATTTTTAAATAGGTACCATTAATCAAGTGTAAAGATTATTTCGTACTTATGTATATTAAGATAAGTATCTAATTATATAGATTAGAATTAGACTATAGATGTTTGTTTCGTTTTTTTTATTTTGAGAGAGAGAGAGACGGAGATAGAGAGATAGAGTACAAGTAGGGTACGGGCAGAGAGAGAGAGAAGCTCAAGTAGGCTCCATGTCATCCCAGTGTGGAGCTCACGCTCACGAACTGTGAGATCATGACCTGAGCTGAAATCAAGAGTTGGGCACTTAACCAACCAAGCTACTCAGCACCCAAAACTGTAGAGTTTTTTTTTTTTTTAATTTTGATGTTTATTTTTGAAAGAGAGAGAGAGAGAGACAGAATGTGAGTGGGGGAGGGACTGGGAGAGAAGGAGACACAGAATCTGAAGCAAGCTCCAGGCTCTGAGCTGTCAGCACAGAGCCCTACATGGGGTGCAAACTTATGAACTGTGAGATCATGACCTGAGCTGAAGTCGGATGCTTAACCAGCTGAGCCACCCAGGTGCCCCTTGGTGTCCAGTTTAAAAGATGCTCTACCAACAAAAGGCAGCTGGTGATTGCAGCTCTCAGCACTGTCTCATGCAGCACATTGTTCCAGTCTGGACTGGTTCCTCTCCATTGCTCATGTACAGATAATTAACATTATCTTGTCCATTTTCCATTTTTTGTTGGATCTTCTGTTTTCTGTAGCCCATGTTTTCCACATTTCTGTTTCTCAAAAATAATATAAGCAAAATTGAAGCACAAATAAGCTGGGAAGAAACACTTGGAATGTATAAGTGCAATAAAAGGCTAAGATTTTAAATTCACAAATAGCTCTTAGGATTTTTTAAGACCAAAGCAAATATTCTATTTCAAAAAAGGAAAAAGGGAATAACGAATTTGTAGAAGAAAACAAATAGCCAACCTTTTTGTTGATAAAATTTCAACTTAGCAGAAATGATATTTAAAATAAGAGTAAGGTTTTGAAGTTTTGAAGGAATGATAATGCCAATCCTTGTATTGGATAGATGGGTGTATTCTACTTTTGGGAATGTAAATTGCTACATACTTTTTAGAGAGCATTTTGACAATATATGTTAAAAACACATTAAAATGTTCTTACTCCTTTCTTCATTGATTTGTTCCAATTTTGATTTGAAGTATTTTGGTAATCTTAATTTTGCCTCGGAGAATTTCTCTCACTTTAAAAGCTTTCCTTTTATTTGCACAGTGATGTATTCAGTAACAGTGTTAACAGTTACTTGTTTATATTGCCCTATTTTATAAATATTTCTTTGTAATTTCAGTCCTACAAGATTATTAATTTTGCCCCCAGTTTACTTCGGATTATAGTCTCTGACCATGTGGAATTCCCAGTACGCCAGGCAGGTGAGTAGATTTTTTATCTTTTATAAAACTATTTATAGATAAAAGTAGAACTAGAGTTTTATTTTATTCTAGGAATCTGTGATTTCTTTAAAAAATGGAAGTATATCTAAAGGATTTCTAATGGTTTAAAAACTTACTTTCTTTTTCCCTGGAAACTTAGAGGTAGATACTGAGCTCTCCCATCTCCCCCAGCTTTTCTTCTCTTTCCTTTTCACCTGCTGATTTCTTTGTAACTTTGCCATTCTTTTCCCCTTGGCTTTCACAGTTTTAATAGCTTAATCTCCCTATTTTTTTTTTCTTTCAAATTCCTGGTGGTCCACTCTTTGGACCCATAGTTTAAGACTACGAATTTATGTATGTGGACATGAGCTCCATTCGTAAATCAGATCTTGGAGGTAATATATGCACAGATTACCCTAACCACGTGTTTGGGGAGCAGGACTTTTGTTTTAAACATGAAACTTTGAAGTCTGTGGGACATGATGATAGTTCTGTGATACTGTGTATTCCTCTTTCTGCCTTTTTAATGAGCTGGTCATTAAAGCCCAGAGAGTAAAAAGTGGAGAAAGCCTTGGAGTGTCATGAGTCCTGAAAAGATAGTAATTTCAAGATAAAGGGAGTAAAATGACAAATGCTAAAAATTCGAAAAAACTTTTTTTATTATGTTACTTGTTATATACTCATAAATAATTTGGGCAATACAGAAAAATACAAAGAAGAAAGTAAAAAAATTGCCCAGTATTTTCACTGCTCAGAAGTGGCCAATGTTAATATTAGGTGAACATTAGTTTTTGCATATGTTCAGGTAGAAGGACAGATTAGCAGTTTTATAGAGATGAGATTATACTCTACATGCTGATGGAAGTATTTAGTTTTCCTTGAACATAACAAAGAAACAGGGAAGGAATCATTAGCTTTGGGAAAATACTTAGTAACAGTATGTATGATTTCCTTGTAGAGGGGAGCCTGGGTAGCTCAGTTCATTAAGTGTTTGACTTCAGCTCAGGTCATGGTCTTGTGGTTTATGGTTTTAAGCCCTGCGTCGGTTTCTGTGCTGCCAGCTTAGAGCTTGGAGCCCGCTTCAGATTCTGTGTCTTCCCCCTCTCTGCCCCTCCCCTGCGTGCACTCGGTCTCTCTCTCTTTCTCAAAAAATAAACATTAAAAAAAAAAAAAGAAAACCGTGTAGGAGAACATACATGTTACAATTATTTGTTACTTAATAAGGTTTATAAGACTTCTGTAGAGTTTTTTTGAAACTGTAACTCTCGGTTGTTTAATCTTTGTTTCATAAAATAGGGCTGTTCGGAAATAAAATTTTGCTAAATGGAACCTGTTTTAATAACTCATTTAATAAATGAGTATTTAGGGGCGCCTGGGTGGCTTAGTCGGTTAAGCGTCCGACTTTCGCTTAGGTCATGATCTCGCGGTTCGTGGGTTCGAGCCCCGCGTCGGGCTCTGTGCTGACTGCCAGCTCAGAGCCTGGAGCCTATTTCAGAGTCTGTATCTCCCTCTCTCTCTGACCCTCCCCTGCTCACGCTGTCTCTCTCTCTCTCCTAGAAATAAATTTTAAAAACCATTAAAAATTAAAAATAAAATGGCTTACTGTTAAAAAATAAATAAATAAATGAATATTTATTGGGCCATCATGAAGTTTCTGTGAAGCTTTGTAGAAATAGAATTTTTATTTTTTTATTTTTTTTTAATGTTTTACTTATTTCTAGGAGAGAGAGAGAGAGAGACAGTGTGAGCAGGGGAGGGTCAGAGAGAGAGGAGTCACAGACTGAAACAGGCTCCAGGCTCTGAGCTGGCAGTCAGCACAGCCCGACGGGGCCTCGAACCCACGAACCGCGAGATCATGACCTGAAGCGAAAGTCGGACGCTTAACCGACTAAGCCACCCAGGCGCCCCTAGAAATAGAATTTTTAAAGCTCTTAAAGCATTTTATTAATTTAATATGTCTTCTTTACATGACATATAAGCATGCAAAGACTCATTGGATTACCCCTAATTCCAACGCCATTGATACCTATGGTCAACTAACTACTATAGTTTAAAAATTTTTTTTAATGTTTAATTTTGAGAGAGAGAGACATAGTGTGAGTAAGGGAAGGGCAGAGAGAGAGACAGACAGACAGAAACAGAGTCAGAAGACTGCAGGCTCTGGGCTGTCAGCACAGAGCCTGACGCAGGGCTCAAACCTGGGAACCATGAGATCATGACTTGAGTGAAGTCAGATGCTTAACCAACTGAGCCACTCAGGCGCCCCACTACTATAGTTTATTTAAACAATTTGATGCGTATATGTTTTTATAAATGTTTAATCATTTTTGAGAGAGAGAATGTGAGCGGGGAAGGGGCAGAGAGGAGGAGACAGAGGATTCAGCAGGCAGCAAACCCAAGGTGGGGTTTGAACTCACTGATACTCAACTGACTGAGCCACTCAGGTGCCTCTAAATAAGTTGATATTGATTGGTATTTCCTTTATTGTCCCTTTTTGTTGTTGATGGAGGCAAAGCTATAAATGAGAATTTATCTCAGTTGTGGGGATATTTTCTTAGAATAAATGATAAATGGAGATGCAGGGTCGGTGGATATAAGTGATATTAAATTTATTTTATTTTTTGAAAATATTATATTTATTTTTGAGAGAGAGAAAGCAGGGAAGGGGCAGAGAGAGAGAGAGAGAGAGAGAGAGAGGAAGACAAGGATCTGAAGCAGGCCCTGAGATGACCTCCGTAAATTGAGCATTGGGCTCGAGCTCACGAACTGTGAGATCATGACGGTTCTCCTAGCTGAAGTCAGAGGACTCAACCAACTGAGCCATTCAGACACCCCTATACTTTTTATTTTTTATTTTAATTTTGTTTTTAGAGAGAATGTGAGTGGGGGACAGGGGCAGAGAGAGAGAGAGAGAGAGAGAGAATCTTAAGTAGGTTTCATGCTCAGCATGGAGCTAGATGTGGGGCTCAATCCCACAACTCTGGGATCATGACTTGAGCTGAAATCAAGAGTTGGATGCTCGACTGAGCCACCCAGGCTCTCCAACATTTAGAGATTTTTAAATCTTCTCACTAACTTGCTTTTGCTTACTTTTTTTTTTTTTAAATCAGTACTACATTAAATACTAGATTCCTCATATCCTCTATGCAACTTTGAATCTTAATAACTTAGGTAATTAAGTTTTGATATAAAATGTAAATGGCATTTATAGGCAATTTTTCTTCATAATTTATGTAGATTTCATTTCTGTTAGTCACAGGACAGAGTTTATCTTGCTGGTTAATTTTTTAATTTATTAGATAATTTTCTATCTTAGAGCATTCATTTTATCATAGAATCTGAAATACACAGTGTAAAATTCTACATTATAGCTATCCTAAATTTAAATGCCACTTACAAATTTTCTGTCCTGTTTAATCTATGATTAAAATACAAAGTTGCTCTAAAAACCTTATGATGACTCTCAGATAAGTAATTTATCATTTTATCATGACATTTAAAAAAGAATGATGTGAACTTTGTTTTAAAAAAAATAAACCTGCATAAAACTAAAAAATTATGCTGGTATTAAGGGGAAAGACATAGTTCTGCAGAATATTCAGTTCTTGATTTTTTGGTTTGTGGCAATACTAAAATATTCTTGCTACCATCAGTCAAGCTCGTTAGTGAATGTCCCTTATTACCTTACTGTGAAGAAATAGGGGGAAAAAATGTAATACTTTGATATTGGTAAGCAAAATGAAATAAATTTGGATGTTCTCTTGTTTCCTATTAAAGGCATAACAGCATTATTAATGTCATGTAATATGCAGAGAAAGGAGCCCATTTTAAATTTAGTATAGTTAAGAATCTCTCAAGTGACTGCTTCCAGTTTTTTACTCCTTGCCTGGGAGGAAACCCTCTAATATATGTAAACGTAGGTTCAGAAATGTCCTTTCTTTAGTACATTTTGGAGTTGCTGTAAGTAGGAAAGTAGTTTGGATTTAAAATGTGTGACCCTTCATCTTGTGGTTGTGAATTCAAGCCCCATGCTTGGTGTGAAGATTACTTAAAAACAAAATCTTTAAAAGATTAAAAAAAAATGAAAGTAGTAGCTGAGAAGTGGGTGTTACATTATACCCAAAGCAGCATTGTTAGTGGCTGGTGTGGGGACTCGAATTTAAAGAATAGCATGGTTTCTGTTTTCTGTCAGAAACCATGTTGCTTGCTTTTAGTTCTTCTGACTTTTTGTATGTATCTCTAAAAGATGGATAGAGGATATAAAAATTCAGCTTCTAGCTAAGCGATTCACAGTTTATTCTTTAAGGTTAACCTTACTGTTCTAGAATACAGAATCTAGAAAAAACCAGAAATATGCCTCTGATCAGTCCAGAAGCATTACAAGAAGCTCTTTCATTAAACTTTATGGGTCTTATTTGTATGAAGTTCCTTGGCTCTTAGAATCTATTTAATCTTGTTTTGGGTATAATTTACACACTTCATTTGATTTCCTAGCCATTAAAAGATTCAACTGAGGGGAGGGGGCTCCTAAATTACAATGAAGACTAGCAGAGCTTAGAAACATCAGCTCAAAAAGCACAGCATTTTGCTTCCATGATTTCATAATGGCATCCTTTCCTCTTTGACATTATGGGACTGACTGATCTGTGTAGTTGTGGCTCTGGGTCCAGAGCATAGGGCTTAAGTGGTGATTGATTATGCTTGAGAAGGGAACTGTGTGTGTGCTTTAGAAAGGTAATTTCAAAGTTAAGATGTTTGGAATGCTAAGGGGATTTTGCAGAAAAACAAAGCTTATTAATTTCTTTATGACTGGATTAAGATGATATTTATGTTTTATTTCTTAGCTCTGGCAAATGTTTAGATAACTTTAAATAATTAAAGGGAGATTTTTAGGTTATTGATAGTTTGAATTATCTTGGGTACTTTTACTTCACCATTGTTAGCAATCCATGATTATCCATAAGAGAAATTAATATTCTCTTTTTAAATTATTACATTAAGTTCAGTTTTGTTTTAATTAATTGATTTTATTAAAAATTTTTCTTTTTTTAAACATTTTTTAAAAATATTTTTATTTATTTCTAGGAGAGAGAGAGAGACAGCGTGAGCAGGGGAGAGTCAGAGAGAGGGAGTCACAGACTGAAACAGGCTCCAGGCTCTGAGCTGGCAGTCAGCACAGAGCCCGATGCGGGGCTCGAACCCACGAACTGCGAGATCATGACCTAAGCGAAAGTCGGACACTTAACTGACTAAGCCACCCAGGCGCCCCGATTTTATTAAAAAATTTTCTAATTGAGAGAGAGGGCATGGGGAGGAGCAGAGGGAGAGAGAAAGAGAGACGCTTAAGCAGGCTCCATGCTCAGTGTGGAGCCCTGAGGAGAGGCTCCATCACATGAGCCTGGGATCCTGACCTGAGCCAAAATCAAGAGTCAGACACTCAACCCACTGAGCCACCCACCACCACACTCCAAGATTTATTTTAACATATACATATTGGTGTGCTTTTTATGTAGACTGTCTTGTATGGAGCCTTATAATAAAATATTTTTTTGTGGTAAGATTAATAACATTTAATGACTAAGTCATAGATAAGTCTACTATTTTACCATGTCTGTATCTATCCTTTGAAAGGTGCTACTTATTTTTAAGACTAGTTCTGTAAGGATTAAAATTTGGTTTTGTGTTTAATACAGCTGATTTTTGAGGTGCCTAGGTGTCTAAGTTGGTTGTGTCTGACTCTTGATTTTGGCTCAGGCCATGATCTCATGGTTCATGAGTTTGAGCCCCATGTACAGCTTTGTGCTGACACTGAAGAGCCTGCCAGGGATTTCCTGTCTCTCCATTTCTCCCCTGCTCGCTAACTCGCTCTCTCTCTCAAAATAAATAAATAAATGTTTAAAAATATATAGCTGATTTTCTTTTCGCAAAGATTAGTCTAATGAAATCATTCTGAACTACCAACAGGTTGGACCAGACCATATTCTTAGATCACTTATTCAGTTTTTCAACAGCCTATAAATTTTTATTGCTAACAATATAATACATGACTGGGATAAAACATGGTGCTTAGTCCAGAGCTTGTGTAACTGAATTAAAAACAAGTTGACAAAAACTCAAGGCGCACCCCCCTTTCTGTCTCTCTTTCTCAAATAATTTTTGTTTTTATCCAAAAAAATGGAAATTCTAAGTGGAATTGTCTTTTTCAGACCTTTGTTGAATCAAAACTAATGAAAGAGGAACTTTATAGTATGTCAAGTTCATAGCTTCATTAAATTTCAGTTTTATTATAGCCAATGTAGAACATCTTGGTTTATTCTTTGTGTTATATTTCTTCTGTGAGCCAATTTAATTTTATGTTAAAACCGAGATGTAGGGAGGGTATGGTAGGGCAAGAAGGGAGAGAAGTTGAAGGGAAGAAAGTTATACTGATTTGTAGATCACATCTCTTTTATATATATTATGTATATATTAAGTATATGATATTATAAGTGAGTATTTACATTCAGTGCTCAGCTGGAATAATTAGAGAGCTCCACATTCCCTATCAAAACCCTATTGTAGTATGTCAGCTTGTCTCTTTCAGAAGGCTTTTGCTAACTATTCAAGACAGTTGGAAAGAATAGGAACAAAAAGATTAATTCTGCATTTAAAAAATTTTTTTAATGTTTTATTTATTTCTGAGAGAGAAAGAGAGAGACAGTATGAGCAGGGGAGCGTCAGAGAGAGAGGGAGACACAGAATCTGAAACAGGCTTCAGGCTCTGAGTTGTCAGCACAGAGCCCAATGCGGGACTCGAACCCACGAGCCGTGAGATCGTGACCTGAACGGAAGTTGGACGCTGAACCGACTGAGCCACCTAGGCGCCCCTAATTCTGCATTTTGATAGAAATAAACAGCTAAGAAATTTCCTGAGATTTTACAAAAATATTTGAAGGTTGATGTCCTTTTCCCTATTTTTTTAAATGTTTTTTTTATTTATTTCTGAGAGAGAGAAAGAGAGAAAGCGTGAGCAGGGGAGGGTCAGAGAGAGAGGAAGACACAGAATCCAAAACAGGCTCAAGGCTCTGAGCTGGCTCTCAGCATAAAGCCCGACACAGGGCTCGAACCCACGAACCGTGAGATCGTGACCTGAACTGAAGTCAGACGCTTAACTGCTTGAGTCACCCAGACGCCCCTCCTTTTCCCTATTATTGTATTTATGAGTGGTAATTATTTCAGAAGGGTTAGACAAAAATTAGCTATATTTGAAATATAGTAGTGAATGCAAGATAGTAGCCAGTGAAAGAAAATAAACAGGAAAAGCAGTCTGCATGAAGGACCGTAGAATTTTGCCTGTTGTAAACTCAGCATTAGTTATTATGAACAGTATGATTTTTTATATTTTATGATATTAAAGTACATTTAGTATAATTTCATTTAGACTACCTTGTATTTAGTCTAAGGATGCATACTTGATTGCTCGATCATTTTTCTGTCATATAAACTCTGATGCTTGATTTAATGAAATGTTTTCTGCTTAAATTTGCTTTACTAGCTAAAGAGAAACTTTAAATTCTTACACGTTTTCCCTTCCCCACTTGGCTGCTTATAATTGTAAGATTCTCCATTTTTGCTGAGTATCATGTTTAGCAGGAAGGGCTTAGCCTTTCATGCTCTGTTAAGCTGAATTAAAGCCATCTTTTCGGGGCGCCTGGGTGGCTTAGTCGGTTAAGCGTCCGACTTTCGCTTAGGTCATGATCTCGCAGTTCGTGGGTTCGAGCCCCGCGTCGGGCTCTGTGCTGACTGCCAGCTCAGAGCCTGGAGCCTGTTTCAGTCTGTGTCTCCCTCTCTCTCTGACCCTCCCTTGCTCACGCTCTCTCTCTTTCTCTCTTAGAAATAAATAAAACATTAAAAAAAAAAAGCCGTCTCTTCAATACCACTACATTAGCATTGTTTTTCTCTATCTTAGCTGCTATTTACTTGAAGAACATGGTGACGCAGTACTGGCCTGACCGAGAACCTCCACCAGGGGAAGCAGTATTTCCATTCAACATTCATGAAAATGATCGCCAGCAAATACGTGATAACATTGTGGAAGGAATAATTCGGTCTCCAGATTTAGTGAGGTACATTATACTTTATATGATTAGTAGCAAGCACAAAATATTTGGACGGGAGAGGTTGGATTTAATCACCAGCCTCAGATTCATATTGCTAAAGAGGTAAAGTAATGAAGGTGGGCACTCAAAAAATATTGTTTTACTTATTTGTCTTTGCATTTGTAATTTGCCTCAGAATATTTTGGAAAAGATTTAGTTGCCATAATTAGCCATAAAATAGTTAAGGCAAAAATAATACTTAAATTATATAAATCCCTGCTATTTAAATCATCTAAGTTCTAAGTTATCCTCTCTTTATGTTTTACTATTTGCTCCCCCACCCCCCCCACAGGGAAATTGACGTCTGGGAATTTTAACCTACCACTTTTCTTTATACTTTATCTTTTTGTTTTTTTTTTATGAACTAAGTATCTTTTCCTTTGGAGAAGACAGGATAGAGTAGGTGTAAGGTAGAAGATTGGCTCTGGTGTTTATTTTTTTATTTTTAAAATAATTTATTTTGTTTTTAAAAAATGTTTGTTTATTTTGAGAGAGAAAGAGAGAGAGTATGAGCAGGGGAGGGGAAGAGAGAGGGGAGAGAGGGAGAATCCCAAGCAGGCTCCATGCTGTCAACTTGGAGCCTGATGTGAGACTTGAACTCATGAATCATGAGATCATGACCTGAGCTAAAATCAAGAGTCAGATGCTCAACCCCCTGAGCCACCCATGTGCCCCTGGTTTTTAAATTCAGGTTAGAGGGACAGCTGGGTGGGTTAGTGAGTTGAGTGTCCTATTCTTGATCTCTTAGCTCAGGTCATGATCTTGTAATTTGTGGGACCGAGCCCTGCATCAGTCTTCAGGCTGATGGCATGGAGCCTGCTTGGGATTCTCTCTCTCCTTCTCTCTCTGCCCCTCCCTGGTGCGCGCAAGCTTGCTCTCTCTCTTGCTCTCTCTCTCTCTCTCTCAAAAGAATAAATAAACATTTAAAAAGAATAAAATTCAAATTAGATGCTGTAGAGCAGCAGTGTCCAGTAGACCTTTCTGTGATGATGTAAATCTATATCCACCCTGTCCAGTATTTAGCCACATGGCATACATGGCTATTGAGTACTTGAAATGTGGCTCCTGTAACTGAGGAATTGAATTTTTCATCTAATTTTGGTTAAAGTGTTCACATATAGCTAGCAGCTTCCTTTATTGCACAGCAGAGCTCTTGAGTCATAAAAATTTTGTAATTTTTAAAAAAGGAAAAAACAATGTTTTTTTCAGTGTGAGCTGGTAATTAGGTTTCTATTGAAAACGGAGGAGGGAACTAGGTGAACCTGAAGTAGGGGAATGAAACTGTTTAATGTTAAGAGATGAGATATAACTTTATCCGAGTGTCTCATGTACATTATGTCATAAGCAGTAGAAGGGGAAAAACGTGGGAGGGGGACAAGAGGAAGGAGAATAAACATTGAACTCCTCTCAGTGTTAGTTAAGAGGAGAAAGTAGGTATACTGAATAAAGAAAATCACCATTGTACCCAGTGGGTGCCCAAACACCACCCTGGTGGCTCCCCTGCACTACCATCATGTGTCTGTTTCTCGTCAGATCTTTACGTTTCTCTTCTCTTCGAATTGTGTGATGCTTCTGCACAGCAGCGTAGGAGAGGATGGCTGCTCATTGCCGTTCTTGGCTTGGTTGGAATAAGAAAGGATTGTGGAGGGTGAAGGTGGTCACCTGAAGGTGAAATTTAGAAAAATGAAAAGTTCCAGTTTTATTGCACACACATATGATCTATTTATTGTTTAGAATCAACTGCTGGTGGCGCAAGAGGAGACTTTTGTCTTTATTACAAGATAGTTGCTTCTTTTATGTCCTGAAGGCTTAATTGTAATCATTCTTGAAGAACTATTTTCAAATTTATTTAAGAGTATTGCAGAGGAGGGGCGCCTGGGTGGCTTAGTCGGTTAAGCGTCCGACTTTCGCTTAGGTCATGATCTCGCGGTTCGTGGGTTCGAGCCCCGCGTCGGGCTCTGTGCTGACTGCCAGCTCAGAGCCTGGAGCCTGTTTCAGTCTGTGACTCCCTCTCTCTCTGACCCTCCCCTGCTCACGCTGTCTCTCTCTCTCCTAGAAATAAATAAAACATTAAAAAAAAAAATTAAAAAAAAAAAAAAAAAGTATTGCAGAGGAAATTTTTCAGGTAGATTTTGTACATAAAGTAAAGGCATTATTTTGTGTGTTTCATTTCAGAGAATCCAAGTTGTTGGCTATTCAACTGAACACACACTTTTTCTTTCTTTCTTTCTTTCTTTTTTTTTTTTTGGCACTATGGAATCCTATTTAGCCGGGTTTACTTTCTAACCATTTGCAAATGTCCACATAAGGACCTATTGATTGATTGTAGAAGAAAATTTTTTTTTTCCTTATTTCTGTTTCAATCTCAGTACAGTAGGGATCCCATTAGAGAAATTATTACTGACTTAAAATGTTATGAGGTCACATCTTTTATCACTTAAATTTGTGGTGTTATTGAAGAGAATTCTCTCAGGGCACATCAGTGACTCAGTGGGTGAAGCATCTGTTTTCGGCTCAGGTCATGATTTCACGGTTCGTGGGTTCGAGCCCTTGCATCAGGCTCTGTGTTGACAGCTCAGAGCCTGGATCCGGAGTCTCCCTCAGATTCTGTGTCTTCCTCACTCTCTCTGCCCCTCCTTTGCTTACACACACTCACTTTCTCTCAAAAATAAATAAAACATTTAAAAAAATTAAAGAGAATTCTCTTTTATGTCTTTCTTATTGCTTTTTTCTTCATTTCTTTGCAAATAACTCTTAGCGTTCATCTTCAAGAATTGCCAGCTAATATTGTTTCTTATTCTTGAAGTACAGAAATTTTTATCTCAGGAAGCTTTGATAGGAGCAGCATACTGTGTTGGCTCTTAACTATTAATGGATGGTTCAAGGTTTTGGCTCAGAGATGCTTCCCACTGTTATGATGGCCTCTGTTTTACCTACTTGGACTATTTTTAGGCTTTTTCCAGTTGAAATAATACAATACTTGGTTTTGTTCTGTTTTCCCCTTAGGATATGATAACCAAAAGCTGGAAAATTTTGCAGAGCTGAGGTGGATTTATTGCCTTTTTTTGGCAAAAATTTAAATGAATTTTTATTTTTTTTTGTTTTTTTTATTTTTAAAAATTTTTAAATTTATTTCTGAGAGAGAGACAGAGACAGAGAGAGACAGCGTGAGCAGGGGAGGGTCAGAGAGAGGGAGATACAGAATCTGAAGCAGGCTCCAGTCTCTGAGCTACCAACACAGAGCCCGACGCGGGGCTCGAATCCACAAACCGTGAGATCATGACCTGAGCCGAAGTCAGATGCTTAACCGACTGAGCCACCCAGGTGCCCCAAATGAATTTTTATTTTTAATTTATTTTCCTCAAAGCTGTATTTAGGATAATCCTATTCGAAAGTTTTCATTCATTTTAGGAAATTACCTATTCTGGTTTTTTTTTCAGTCAAGTGAAGATACTGAGGAGGTTTTTCTTTATAGGACTGTTGTTTTTACCCCTCTGCCCCAGATATGTAACTATATAATATAGGCAAATAGAAGTCAGACTGTTTTTATGTAAAGTATTAGAGGTGTTTGAAACCTGATATTTATAACTACTTAGATTTTGGACTTTCCCCCCCCACCTTACAGAGTCCAGTTAACAATGTGTCTCCGTGCCATCATTAAACATGATTTTCCTGGTCACTGGCCAGCGGTAGTCGACAAGATAGACTATTACTTGCAATCACAGAGCAGTGGAAGCTGGCTTGGCAGTTTATTATGTCTGTATCAACTGGTGAAGACATACGAGTAAGTTGATTTCTGTTGGCTGAAGATACCAGCCTTGCGTTACTTAGAAAGAATTAAATTGCATTGAGAGGTCTGCTATCTGGGTGTTCTGCTGAATCAGGTTAGTTTGTGAAATGTTGAGTTAAGCACATACGTGTTTATTTACTACAGTTAGTCAAAGAACCTTTAATCTGCTAATGTACATTGCTAATCTCTAAGGCAGTGATAAGATATGCAGTGTTTCTTGAATTTATTTGTTCGTTTCAGAGGCCCACTTATTAACAGCTTTCCTTGGAAACTCTCATATAGAAGTACTGTAACATTTGTGTTACAAATGAGCACATTGTTAGGTAAACCAAACAGTTAACTTTTTGGATGCTAGATAGAAAATATTGAAGTTTCTTTGCTAGTGACCTTCTTTTCCGTAAACGTTGCTTGGGAGAAAGGAGACCAGTGTCACATTTAATAGCATTGCTTTCTGGTTTCTAATAGGATTGCTTCCTTCTTAGGCATGCAGAGTCCTATTGTTAAAAACTAGTTAGTTCAGACTCTGTAAAGTTTTTAGAAGATATTTTAAATTTGGAGCAATTGAAATGATCTGAAAGTCTCTAAGTTTGCAAACTGTTTTAACTTCTCAATTTAGCATATTATAAGAAGAAATGTTTTATCCCCACATTATAATAGGAACATCCATTTAAAAAGGCATATCAACTTGTATTTCAAAGGAAGAGTTGTGGTATGATGAAAATTAAGTCATAAAAAAGTTCATTTAGGAAATTTGCAAGATAGTCTAGAATGCTTTTAAATCAATTTAAGTCTTTCTAGAAAGATTTTAGGTTTTCCTGCCTAAAACAGGGATGTACTCTTTCAGAGCTTCTGCCGAGTTTATTCTAACAATCCAAACAAAATGTAGGCCAGTGTTTGGAATGTTTTGTTTCATTAGCTTTCTCTAGTTTAAAAAAATATTTTTCATTCATTATTTATAGCTGCTTTGTAAGGGGAGAAATGATTTTTTTCTCGTTTTGTCTTTGCTCATGTAGATATAAGAAAGCAGAGGAAAGAGAGCCTCTTATAGCAGCAATGCAAATATTTCTGCCTCGTATTCAGCAACAAATCATGCAGCTCCTTCCTGATTCCTCACAGTATTCTGTTTTACTACAGAAACAGATTCTGAAAATCTTTTATGCACTTGTTCAGGTAAGTTTCCACTGCAGAAGAAAAATGTGGGATCTTGTATTTCAGCCTGACATATAGAAAGTGCTTAATAAGTGTCAATTATTGTTAAAAATTATTTTATTGTCTCTTATTTATTTATGTATGTATTTATTTTAAATGTTTTATTTATTGAGGGTGGGATGAGGGGAACAGAGAGGGAGAGAGAGAATTCCAAGCAGGCTTTGCACTGTCAGTGTGGAGCCTGACAAAGGACTTGATCTCACAAATTGTGAGATCATAACCTGAGCCAAAATCAAGAGTCTGATACTTGGCCAGCTGAGCCACCCAGACGCCCCAAACATGCCTTTTTAGTTAGATCCGTTATGGCAAGAGGGTAGTACGAGCTAGAGAGCTAAGACGGTTGGTTTTGTTCTTGGCTTCATATGTCACTTAAGTACTTTTGTAGTGTTTCAGAATATTTCACTTTAATAACAATTTATATTTTTAGATGCATCATTTACACTTTTAATAGAGGATGATTTGAGGTAGGTTTTTTTTTTTTTTTTTTTCAGCTTGACCTTTTGGGGGGAGATGAAAGGGAGGAGGAAATGTATCTGAGAAGGGAAAAGAAAGTAGGATATTTGGAAACTATATTCCCTTCTCCCCCCCTCCCTGCCCTTTTTCTAAACTAATAGAGAAGGAAGATATACAGTACCTATGACTTTTTATTAAAACATTGTTTAGAAATTTTCCTTGGGAGAAGCACTCTACTCTGAGGTAAATATTTTTTATTTAGTGAGATGCTTTGCTGTTAGATATAGTTATATCCCGTTTATATAGGGGCTAGACTTCCCTTTCCCACTGGAGAAGCATATTAGGAATCAGGAAGTCAGAGGCTGAGGAAATAATTTTCCTAAAGTCTCCGCCTCTGATTTGCTAAGAGGGCAAAGTCTAAAATGTTTTCTCTCAACATGTGCTGCTACAGACCTAAAAAACCCAATGCAAAACCTCAACATTTTTAATCATTTTGGTAATCTGTTATAAGCTACTCAAGTAATATGCTACCTCGGGGACTCCTGGAAGCAAAAATTTAGGCAGCTTTAAGAGGTACAACACAATGATAATGTAAGGAGAATGTCAATGTCTGATAATTTGGGAAGAGGCAGAAAAATTTGTTTTAAGGAGTATGATACAATTAAATAGACTTTGTCTAAATAGCACTTATTAAACATTTATTGTGTACAGGGCATGTAGATATTCCATACATACTTCAGAGTTCGGTTTGTCCAGAAGTGAACTCGTCACCTACTCTCCCACTACTGCTGAATCCGCTCCCCGTCTGCTCCCTGTCCTCAGGCCCAAACAATTCCCCAATGCACTTAAGCTGGGAACTTCCTAACATAGCCTGTAAAACCATTCATGGCCCCACCTTATCTTTTACCATTCTTACCATGTACTTTTCACTCCAGCCATACCGAAATTCCTTCAGCTTCATGAGCACGTCCCGCCCCTCTCATTCTCAGCCTCTGAAATGCTGTATTCCTGCCTGGAACGCTCTTGTCCTTTATGCCCTGGCCAGTGTGTGCTTTTTCTCCAGGTCTCAGCTGTATGTCACTTCTAGAAAGATGTCCCTGATATCCCCAGCCTGGATGAGGCGACCCTCCTGTGTGTATCTTTAACAATATTGTACTGTTTTTATCTGTATTGTATATCATACCATATTGTAGTTCCTTGTTTATATGTGTGTTTTCCCCAACTGGAGTGTAAGCTTTGGGAGGACAGAGACTGTGCCTCTTACCTGTCATCGCGTCCTTAGTGTGTAGAGGTTTTGAAATGCATGGATTCAGAGGCACTGTGTCTTCCTTCCTGTAACTCACAGTGTGGTTATAGAGTAGCTACGTTGTTACGCTGCAGTGTAGGGGAAAGTAATTGAAAAAAATGTGTCATGAGGTAAAGATTTTCATTTAAGTGATTAAAATGAGTTCTCACCATAAAAAAGGTAATTGTGTGAGGTGAAACAGGTATTAACCTTATTTTGGTAGTCATTTCACAATATGTATATGTGCATCAGATCATCACATCGTGTGTCTTAAGCTTACACGGTGTTATATGTCAATTATATCTCAGTAAAGCTGGGAAAAAAGTGGTTAAAAGGAAGAGTTGGATACACAAAGGGGCAAACAGTAAAAATCACTTATCTAGAATCTCACGCTGAATAAACAAGACCTTACTGTAGTAAAGGTTTTTTTTGTTTAAAGTAGCCCAGAGAAACAATTCATGGCATGTATACTTGTAGAATTTTAAAACTTTTGTTTATGTATATATATATGCTCATAGATCTATTTTAAATTTAGGTTGAACCACATAAAATTACTATTTTCGTGGTCAGATGTTAGCCATTTGATGTATTTCAGCCTTTCAATATAGATGAAATTGCTGGCTTTTTTGGAGAGGAGGAATTATTGTTTGATGTTGTTCTTTTGTTTTCAGTATGTGTTGCCTCTTCAACTGGTGAATAACCAAACCATGACAGCGTGGATGGAGATCTTTCGAACGATTATTGACAGGACAGTCCCTCCTGTAAGGAAGGGTTTCTGTTCTTAAGAAAAATTGGGAAAACTTGGGTTTGGGATATTTGTGGAGGACTGATTTATTATCTTAGCCTGCTATTTGTAAAAAGAGATTACTATTCTAATAAAAATAGTAATGCTTATTTTTATAAAGTTCAGCTAAGCAAAATTAATAAAATAACTATATTTAATCCTACTAAAGATAAAAACCATTTTAATTTTTTAAATTAAGTTTATTTATTTTGAGAGAGAGAGAGAGTGAGTGAGTGAGCACAAGTAGGGAGAGGCAGAGAGGAGAGAAAGAATCTCAAGCAGGCTCCGTGTCATTAGCACAGAGCTGATGTGGAGCTTGAACTCCTGAACTGTGAGACCATGACCTAAGCTGAGATCAAGTCGGATGTTTAACTGACTGCCTCTCCCAGGTGCTCCCCCCTTTTTAATTTTATTTACTTATTTTGAGAGAGAGAGAAACCATTTTTAAAACTTGGTATTTATTTTTCTGGCCTTTCCCCCCCACCCCCGGGCTATATGTATAGCCATATTTTATTTATAAAAATGGCATATGTAGGTACTGTTTTGAGATTCATTTTTCATTTAAAATCTCTTCTAAATATTTTTTTTATGATTATGAATGTTTTTATACTGTCATTTGTTGAATGCTTCATTTGCTGGACATTTGGGTGGCTTTAGGGTATTAGTGTTTTAACTATAAGGATGTATGTAGTTAAATTTTTATGCACATACATGATTATTTTCTTTGGATAAACTCCTAGAAGCGTTAAAGATTTTGACAGATCTTGCAAAATCCTCTCTAGAAACATTGTCCTTGCTTCTGCTTTATTAAGTAGGAACTAGAAAGTCTGTCATGTTAAATTCTGAGGTTGCCAGTTTGATAGATGAAAGATGGTGTCTCATTTTTTAAAATTTCTTTGTTTATCGTTTATTTATTTTTGAGAGACAGAGAGAGACAGAGCATGAGTGGGGGGAGGGTCAGAGAGAGAGGGAGACACAGAATCTGAAGCGGACTCCAGGCTCTGAGCTGTCAGCATAGAACTCGTGCAGGACTTGAATGCACAAATCATGAGATCATGGCCTGAGCTAAAGTCAGCTGCTTAACTGACTGAGCCACCCAGGCACCCCCCGTTTTTTTAAAAAAAATTTTTTTTTAATGTTGACAGTGTCTCATTTTTATCTGTAATATCTGATGCTGTATTTCACTAATCAAATTAACCTAATAATAACTAGTCAAAATGACTAAGTTAAATTACATATTTTTAAATGTAAGTTTGTCTTCAAATATGCAGTATTCTTTCTTTTATCCATAACTTGGGACATATTATATTGAGATTTAATTTATATACAAAACTTAGGTAATGGATTGGTGAGTTTTCACAAACGTACAGCTGTGTCACTATTACCCAGATCAAGATATAAAACCTTTCTGTCATCCCAGAGTTTCCTCAAGGGGCATGGTGTTGTGTATTTTGTTTTACATTTATTTGGGCCTCTTGAAGATAGGAGGTAAATGTGAACAATAGAATTAGTTAGTTGAAATTTGCTGGGCTTATTTAATTCCTACCTAACAGTTTTTAAGTAAGAATTTGCATTTGTATGGCAACCTAAACTAACTTTAATATTACTTAATCGGTAATAAGATTTATTTTGCTTTTATTTGCATAAACCCTTTTATTGTGCAGCAATTTAATTTGTGTGTTTTTGTCCTCTTAGGAGACTCTGCAGATTGATGAGGATGATAGACCAGAACTAGTCTGGTGGAAGTGTAAGAAATGGGCACTGCATATTGTAGCACGTCTTTTTGAACGGTAATTCTGTTTATTAGATGTGCGATCTTATGGTCAGTACCTCAGTACTGAATATAATAAAACTGGATTGGATAGGTCCCTTGGTGCTCCACAGTATATATCACTGTTAGCCTTGGTTTTTGTTTTCTTGTTTTTTTTTTTTTTGAGAGAGAGAGCACGCTAGAGCATGAGTGGGGGAGAGGCAGAGAGAGAGGGAGACATAGAATCTGAAGCAGGCTCCGGGCTCTGAGCTGTCAGCACAGAGCACGATGCAGGGCTGGAACTCAGGAACCATGAGATCATGACCTGAGCCTAAGTCAGATGCTTAACTGACTGTGCCATCCAGGTGTCCCTCACTCTTAGTCTTTAAAGCCACAGTGGACAAAAGAAAAGTCACCCTTTGTTTGTTTTAAGGTAGGCTTAACTGTGATTATTGGCTTTGAGATTATAATTATGTGGACAGTCTTCTCTAGATCTTTCTGTTCTTCTGTAAAAAAAAAAAATGGACATGACATTGTTGATTGGAAATACCTAGGAATTGTACAAGAAGGTGCATGGCTACTTAGTTCCATAGGAAAGTTAGTGAAAGTTAATTATTGAAGCATTTTTTGGAAAAAAAAAAAGTCAGATATAATCCTTCTATTTGTAATATTTGCGCTTTAGAAAGTCTTGGTTAAGTAGGTGGAAGCCTCTGTCTGAAATTTTAAGTATGGCCCAGAATCTAAGTACAAGCTTATTATGACTTCATCTTGGGGCTTGTGGAAAGGGGGAAATTGTTAGTTTTCTGCCCACATAGCATAGATCTTTCAACAAGGGATAGTATTTAAACTAGTGGCATGCTCTTGTTTTAAAAATTTACGGTATTTAAACATTTTCTCTTGTGTTTTAAGATACGGAAGCCCAGGAAATGTCACAAAAGAATACTTTGAATTTTCTGAATTCTTTTTGAAAACCTATGCAGTGGGAATTCAGCAGGTAATAAACGTATGCTTTTTATTTTTTATTTTTATTTTTTTACTTTATTATTATTTTTTTTTTACAAATAGTTTATTGTCAAGTTGGTTTCCATAAACATATGCTTTTTAAATAGAAGGGCAGTTATTCCTGAAAATAGTTAAGCTGTTATTTAAAAGTAGGTTATAATCATATGAATACATTATTTATTTATAGGGGATAAAATGGCAGCTCTGGGAATCTAACATAGTGCAATCAGTTTTAGAACTGCACGTCCTCGGGCAGCTTCCATAAGAAGTGTCCTTCCAAACTCCTAGCTGCTAGATTCAAACCTTTTAAGCTTATTGATACTGATGTCGCAGTGACCAATGCTTAGAGTGGGTTCTTCTGTTAACTTTGACCACTTATGGGTTTCTTATTCTCTGTTCCTTTGGTCCTCACCTCTTTGTTCTAAACTTCTGTACCAGAAGATTTATGTAATGAATTGATTTATTTTAAGAGGAGGGGGTGGAGTCAGAAGTTAAGCCCTTGGGTTGAGAACTTACACATTTTTGTGGAAGTTTGGGAACCATTCTATACAATGCAAATTAGGAGTTCTTGAGAAATAATCCAAATTGGTGTTAATATTTAAAACCTATAGAGGATATTTGGGCATGAAGATTGGTTGATCTGTATTGCCATTTGAATCACATTTTTGTTTATAGTTCAACAAGTAAAATTTAATAACTATTTAAGCACGGGCTGGATCAGGACCACAGTGAGGAAGCAAAGATAAATCAAACATAGTAAAAGACTTTAATGATATAGAGGGTGTTTCTAGATTTTTATAAATCTGTGTATATTAGTCTTTATTGTCAATGATATCAAGTTAAATAGTTCAAACCTGTCATCGTAGATGGACTACTTCCTTTTATAGATGATCATTTTGTCTACTATCATTTTATGGCTTATCGTTTCTAAAAAGTACCTCGCAACAGTTCAGGAAAGCTATGGTTTTAATTTTCTCACAAATTATTTTGTTGGCCCACGAGATGGTCTGTAGGGAATATTAGCGGATAATGAATAAAATTATCTGTTCAGCTGTTCACTATGGAAACTAGGATAATCAGGAAGCCGGTCAGTTCTGTCTTCTCTTATTTCCACTGCAATTAAACTCATTAAGCATCCTAAAGTTGATGCCCTCTTGAAGTGCATTTGGCCGAGTTTTTCCAGTGGCATGTCAACATGTGTATGTTTGTATGTACATATACATTCAGATTTCATGGCATTGCATCCATGTCATAAACTATTTGTACCTTGTTTTTTTAAAGTATATTTTCCTACTATTTAAAAATTGTTTTCTTATCAAAACCTGTTGTCTCCTTTTCTGTTGTGTCTTTGGATGAGCCAAACTTTCTTAGGAAGAGCCATGTTTCCTAGTGTCCCCTTTTAGCCTGCATTGCAGAACTGGCATCTCGTTGATGGTGGGACTTCTTACAGTTCTTATAAACCTTAATTGTACGTAACGTGAACTGATTTCATGTTCTGAGTTTATAAATTCTATACATGTTTTGAAAGAGCTCTTTTTATTTATTCATCAGTTTAGGTTCAAGCTTGCTATTGTGAAGTACTCTGGGACCAGGGATGGGAAGATTTGGATTTTGTTGTAGTGCAACCTCTGATGGAGGGTCCTTGGGACAGTCACAGCCACTTTGGGCATGGTTCCTTCCTTGAAGACAACTTTTTTTAATCATGAGACTCTAAAAATAAAACTTTTCAGCTTTGTGTTACATTTACCAACTTTCTGCAGTCTGGGATTATAAAATAAAATTCTTTGATATTTTCTTCTAGGCATTCTGTGCTTTCATTTTTATGGTTGTTATTGAAATAATTCCCCATCTGGAATTAATTTTGGTATGGAATTTCGTTAGGGAGCCAGCTTGTTTTTTTTCATGGGGCTAATCAGTTGTCCTGATACTGTTTTTGGATAAGTTATCATTTCTCTTCCAATTTGAAATGCAGCTTTATCAAATATTAAATCTGTTAATTGTATCTCTTGCTGTATAGATGTTTTCAGTGTTCATTTAGTGAAGTCTGTTTTTATTATTTCTCTTAACAGGAGTCTTAACTAGAGCTTAGTTACATGGAATAGAGCACAGACTTATGATTTATTCTGAGTTGTTCCATAGGTTAGAAGTAGGACAAAAGGCTGGAAATCTCAGTGAAACTGAGACTGGGTTCAGCTCAATATAACTTGGACCCATCTAGTAATTAAAACTGCTTGTAAATTTTCTCACAAAATACTGGTTTCTCCAAAAATCTGTTTATTTTTTATCTGTGTGGATTCTGGGTTTTATGTCCTGCCTAAAATGCCCCTCCCCTTAACCTTAAAATTATTTATGTTCTCCTATACTTTCTTTTCCCATTTACCTATAGGTACTACTCAAAATTTTAGACCAATATAGACAGAAAGAGTATGTAGCCCCCCGTGTTCTTCAGCAAGCATTCAACTATCTCAATCAAGGGATTGTTCATTCTGTCACCTGGAAGCAGATGAAGCCACACATACAGGTCAGTGTCAGGGAATAGCTCTCCACAATTACTCTCTGGTTAAGTTAGGTTTTCTAGACAAAGTAAATGTCACTAATCCTATATGTCATATATAATTTTATTTCTATTAATGATTTCAAATGCATGCAGTCTTATATTTGATATGTAGGGTTTGGAAATTTAAGTATTTGAGAAAAATGAGACTTTCAAGTTTAATGAGTTGCATTCATTTGGTCTTGCTTGGAGTCTCATGTAGCCTCACTCTCCTCTCTTCAGTCAGCTAGTGTTTTTCTGTCATTTTTTTTTAATGTTTTTATTTATTTTTGAGAGAGAAAAAGAGCATAAGCGGAGGAGGGGCAGAGAGAGAGGGGGGGGGGGGAGACATAGAATCCGAAGCAGGTCCTGGGCTCTGAGATGTCAGTGCAGAGCCTGAAGCAGGGCTCAAACTTAGGAACCATGAGATCATGACCTGAGCTGAAGTCGGACATTCAACCAACTGAGCCACCCAGGCACTCCTCTATCCTTCTTATCTGAAGGTTGCTAGGATCAGATGTGGTATTGTATGTGACAGTATTTTGAAAAGAGTCACCAGGGTTATAGTAAGGTACTATTATTTAGCAGGAGATGAAACCTGAAGCATGACCATTTTCTTTTGTAGATATAAGCTAATGATGTTTTTATTTCTCTTTTTGGATTAAGTTCTATAGCAGAAGTTACAGTTTTCTGTTTTTATATCAATTGTTTACTTAAAGGTAGAATCCAGCATCATTATTTAATTAAAGAACAAATGAGAGAGGCGCCTGGGTGGCTCAGTCAGTTAAGTGTCTGACTTCGACTCAGGTTGTGATCTCATGGTTCATAGGTTCGAGCCCCGCGTCAGGCTCTGTGCTGACAACTAGCTCAGAGCCTGGAGCCTGTTTCAGATTCTGTATCTCCCTCTCTTTCTGACTCTCCCCTGCTTATGCTGTCTCTCTCTCTCTCTCTCTCCCTGTCTCTCAGACATAAATAAAACATAAAAAAAAAAAAAAGAACAAATGAGAATAAAAAACTATGGGCCATTAATGAATAAATTCTTATTTGCATGTAGATAATTTTAGGTAATTCAAGGATGTTAGGAACTGAATTTTTTTTCCTCTCAAACTATGAATTCTTAATTCTGTAATCTCTATGATAGTATCTAAAAAAGAAAACAAATTTTTGTACTTTGCTTTTGATGTCCAGTATAGAATTTGTTTAGTATTACTCTATTACTGGTTTTATAAATACAATATCTTTTGTATTGTTTTCTGTGGACATCTTAATACTATTTGCCTAATCCCCTTGATCAAACAGTGATAATCTTTTTGCAGTTAATAATGATATTGATTTTATTTTATTTACTATGTTCTTATAAAGTAAGAGTGAATTTTTTTCTTGATGCCTTTGGCTTTATTCTTTTTTTAAAATTTTTTTTAATGTTTTTTATTTATTTCTAGGGGAGAGAGAGAGAGAGAGAGAGAGAGAGACAGAGACAGTGTGAGCAGGGGAGGGTCAGAGAGAGAGGGAGTCACAGACTGAAACAGGCTCCAGGCTCTGAGCTGGCAGTCAGCACAGAGCCCGACGCCGGGCTCGAACCCACGAACCGCGAGATCATGACCTAAGCGAAAGTCGGACGCTTAACCGACTAAGCCACCCAGGCGCCCCAGCCTTTGGCTTTATTCTTACATGGCCATTGTATAAGAAAAGTCCAATTTCTTCGTTGAATTTTTTCTCCTAGAATTTAATTTGGAACAAGTGAGAAGATACCGTGTTTCTACATACATAGTTGTTAGAGCACAAATGGGCTTAGTAGAACATTGGCAGTGTACCTAGGGGCTCTTGGACATGATATTTTTTCTGACTGAAACCTGTATTTCAGAGTAGGAAATTAGGTTTTTGAAAATAGAAGAGGAAAAGAAATTTTAATATTGCTGGCACATTGACATTTAGGACCAAAATGGAAATGTAAAAATATTCATAATAAGAAATGCAATAATAAATATAATCTTGGCTTGATAATTATTTCTCTTCCTTAAAGAACTAAGGTGTGTTTAATATTGATTTGTTAGTAAAACTTTATTATCCCTGCTGTTGCTTCAGAAAATAGCGTTTCCATTCATCTCTTTATATTTTAATCAGTTGTTTAAAAACAATCCTAAGTTAACTCTTTCTGCCCTGCATCCCCCGCTCTTGCTTTCCTGCTTTCCCCTTAGCCAGAGCAAGCTGGCCACAAAGACTAATGTAACAGTTTGGAAAACTCACATCATGAAGGCAGTCAGTAAATGCATTATTAATAGTCCCCAAATTTGAATAGCCCATGGCCATTTGTTGTTTTGTTTTGTTTTTTTCCTCTTAGAATATCTCTGAAGATGTGATTTTTTCTGTGATGTGTTATAAAGATGAGGATGAAGAGCTGTGGCAAGAAGATCCGTATGAATACATCAGAATGAAATTTGGTAATCGAGAGGATTTTATTCTTCATCAGTCCCTCGATACGTAAAGCAATATAACTACTTTTTATTTTTAAGCAGATTTCATTACTTTGTTGAATTCCCAAAGTAATGCTTTGCATGATAAACTCGGAAACTCAAAGTTTGATGTTCTGTTGAGCCAGTGGACTTGAGGCCTTCGAGTGTAGAAGATGGAAAGGTGTTTCGTTCCCTCTTCTTAGGGGTGCTGAAGCAGTCATGGAGCCAGCTGCAACTTTTTCTGTTGTGCTGCTGATCTGGAGGGACCGTCCCTATATACCTTTTGGGATACCCATTTGTAGATTGGGTTGTTCTTAGTCGGGGAGATCATTTGGATTTCTGCATATTTTAGGAGCATCCCAATTTAGTATGCCTCTTTATCTTAATGACTAAGTATTCCAGAAGAGAGTGAGATTACCATTGTAGCCCCATTCTCTGGAGGCACTTTTGGCTTGGATCTTTCTGTAAGTTCTTAAACTGTGTGTCTTAGCATAGTGTCTGCCAAAGAGTAAGTGGGTGGCGCAGTAGGTAATCTCATTAGTATAGTGCCTGCTACTCAATAAGTGCTAGTTATTAGTATTGTTACATTTGTATTTTATGTTTTGGCAAAGACAGATTTGTTTTTTTAATATATTTAAATATGGGCATATAAGATACTTTTCAAGTTTTCAGATTCTTATCTATAACTGTCTATTCTGAAATTTGTGACATTTTTCATGACATGAAGTGGTATGTTTTAAATAGGTCTGTATTCAGTAAATGCCTATTGAATACCTGCTGGCCTGTTGACAGTGCCGAGCACTGGCCTAGCAGTCACACTTGTGGTTTCCTTGGCTTGGAGAGCTTTCTCTTCCATTTAGAGTTTTCTCCCGTATTCATTCTGTTTCTGCTTAAATATTACCCTAACAGAGATTGAAAGAGGGTTTCCCTGACACCCCATTTCCATCACTCAGCATCCTCCGTCATTCTTTCTCCTTACCCTGTTGTATATTTGTTCTTAGCCTGACTGATTATGTGTGTATGTGTGTGTATGTGGATAATCGGTTTCTTTTTTTTCACCCTGTGAGTTCTGTGAGAGCCCTTTATGTTTGATCTTTGTGTCCCCAGAGCCTAGAAAAATGCTGACATGTAGTGAGCACTAAATAAATTTTTGTTGTTTTTTGATAGAAAGCAATTTTCCTGTGAAACAGCTATGCCAGCTATGTACTGTTCTCTTTAATATGCTTGTTTAAAAGGACAGCCTACAGGTTTGGTAAATAATTGTTGTTCTTGGGAGCACTGATATCTCTTTAGCTTTTTTATGCTATAAAGCAGTGTCATATGTGAACTGTTTTTTTTTTTTTTTTCTTTTTGGAGTAGTGGTCAGTCAGGTTTAAAATCTATAATAAGTAATTGTATTTTTACTAATGTGGTTTAACCTTTTAAAATCTTAGATATTTTTGAAGATTATGCTTCTCCCACCACAGCAGCCCAGACTCTCTTATATACTGCTGCAAAGAAAAGGAAAGAGGTATACAGTTATTCTTTTTAAATCCAAAATTGAAAGATGCACTGTATGGATTTGATACTCTGTTATACCCCTAGTATTTGAAAAATCACATTATTCATTATAACCTATCACTTTAAGAATATTTTTCTGTTAAAATAAGGGAAAAAGTTTGTTTTCTTAATTATAATTGCTTGATAAAACACCATAAAATGGCTTTAGTTTCAAAAATGTGTACATCCTATTTAATACTATAGCAGTTGATCAGCGAAAGCTCACGTAGACTAAAACAGATTCTTCTGTTTCTCTAGGTGTTGCCAAAAATGATGGCGTTCTGTTATCAAATCCTGACAGACCCGAACTTTGACCCTAGGAAGAAAGACGGAGCCCTGCACGTGATTGGTTCCCTTGCTGATATTTTATTGAAGGTTCAGCTACTCAAAATATAATTTACTTGAGCATAGGCAAATGAGAGAATATGAAAGTTATGAATAATTTAAAAGTTGTGACTGCTTTTGCAAAACTGAGTTGATTGTAAACATCGTTTTGTCTGTCACCTGTTTCTTTTATTAAAATGAAAATTTTACTTTTGCCAGTTTTCCAGTAGGAAACTTGCTAAATTAAAAAAGGATGCAAAATGATTTTAGTGTTATTTGTTGCTACAAAAGTCAATCAGTATCAAATTATTTGTAAGGTACTATTTCTGTCTTGTTTTAAAACATACAATATGTAGGTCAAATAATTTTATAAAATTATACATAGAAGTATATTATGCATAAGTCATAATAAACACTTTATTAGGCTGTGATTTTTGTATATGAAAAAAGCATTGATAAACTAAAACTTCATATTTATCTCCTAACAGAAGAGTTTATTCAAGGACCAAATGGAGTTGTTGCTACAAAATCATGTTTTTCCACTGTTATTGTCTAACCTGGGTTATCTTCGAGCTAGAGTAAGTTTTCCACGTTTCCATTATGTTTCTTATAATATTCATTTGTGGGGCATCTGCCTGGCTTAGTTTGAAGAGCATGTCTTTTTTGATCTTGGGATTGTGAGATCGAGCTTCAATGGTAGGTATAGGGCTTATTAAGAAAAATAAACTTAAAAAAAAGTTCACTTGTAAGATAATTTTTGAACTAAATGTTTTTGGATAAATTGACCTTTTACTGTGTATTGGGACAAAATGAAGTCAGAATGTCTTTTACAGTCACATAAGCTAAATAAAGAACAAACTAATAAATAAAGGATTTACGGATTTTAATTCCAGCTGCTTTAAATTTTTCACCCTAGCTCCACTTGCTGCATTCGTAAAACATGCAGTGAGAGGGGTGATGTTATAGTAATAGTACAGTGTAAATTTGTAACCTGATTACTTTTCAGTGTCCAAAAAACAGCCTGAAATTCTAATTTGGCTAAAAACTTGATTAGTACAGGTAGTATATTAGGTTGATATGCCTTAGAAAAATGGGGAAAATAATAATTCACATAAACTTATTTGTGTTCTAAGTGTATATGGCTTCTGGAATCAATATCTTTTATGGAGTAATAAAAATAGAACTTTAATTCAAGAGCCTAGTATTTATCTTTACAATTACATCAACACAAAAAATGCCTTGCTATAAAGGACATATGTTAACAATGTCTTACACACTAACGGCTTTTCATAAACAGATGGCAGTATTCACTGGAGAAGTATTTGGGCACATGTAGATTAGAGGTGTGGAGGCCCTGAAGGGTTTTTATAGGTAGACTGTTACCTTTGACAGGCTGTGTGAATTGTAATTCTCTTGCTAAAAGTTTTTGGCTTTTAGCCAAATTACCATGAATTGTGTTTTATGTATATGGAGAATTAAAGTAATAGTATGATTCTGTGGTCTGATAGTTTAAAGTTTGGTAGTCTATATAAGATTTAAAATTCTTCATACCGTACATGAGCAAAAAAGAGGAGTTTGCAAAGTCTTTACGTAAGGGAAAATAATATTTTATTTGTTTGCCCTGAAGGCCAGCAAATGAAAGTCAAACATTTGTTTGTAGTAGCTCTTACATATAAGTAACAAATTAGTTATGAATCATAATATTTATTAAGCATAAACAGGATTTTGTTTTTCAGAGACACTTCAGTTAGGCCCATGTTTTTCCCCTGTGAAAAATTGCATGTTAATAATTTAGAAGTAACACGACTCCCTTTTTAAATGAAAAGAGTGGGAAATCCAGAAGTTAGAAACTAAGGCTAATATGCTACCCTCCAAAAACAAACAGTACTTAGTAGAACTAATGATATTTTACTTGGTAAGGAGTTCCTATATGTGTGATTTTATTATAAAATGCCATAATCCTAACAGTTTCCCACTTAATTTCTTCTTATAGTCCTGTTGGGTACTTCATGCGTTCAGTTCTCTGAAGTTTCATAATGAGCTCAATCTAAGAAATGCCGTTGAACTGGCAAAGAAGAGCCTGATTGAAGATAAGGAAATGCCTGTCAAAGTTGAAGCTGCCCTTGCACTTCAGTCACTAATTTCTAACCAGACACAAGGTAACGCCAAAAGTACCTTTAAAAGTGTTTTTGTTATTTTATTTTTTGATGTGGTCTTCTCAGATACTTTCTTCTTATCGTAATAAGGATGATTTCTCTGAGTCTTAAGGTACAAGGTTCAGATTCCTCAGCTTTTGTTCCCTCAGAATTTTATAGGAGTTTATTTTTGCCCTTTTTAGGAGTTCCTATTGACTGGTTTCCAGAAAAATTTTAGATTAGGAAATAAGTTGGTTAATTATCAGGCACTGGGGTAGGCTGGGAATCAGGAGACCTGGTGTCTAGCTTTGATTGTGCTACTAGGTTGCTGTGTAAGCCTGGGCAGAGGCATACAATCTGTCAAGGGTTAGATTTCCGTATATTTAAATTCAGGGGGTGGACTAGATGGCCTCAAGAGACCTTTCAATTCTAGGATTCTGTGATTCTACTAGTTCTGAAAGTAGCAAGTGGAATTTCTGGTGAGTGATAACACAGATAACTTGTTTGTTCAGAAGAATATTCTGTTCAAAGTTCAAGTAAACCTTGGAAATTAAATTCAGTTTTACGAAGAACATGAATCTAATTTACTTCCGTTCAACAGTGTTTCAGTGGGAGACTGAATATTGTACAAGGATATGTGGGAGGGTGTATTGGGGCATAGTTTTTATGTACATGATTTTTTATACTTATATCTTCATATATACATGTTCTATAAGTCATCCTGATGATAGAGCATTTGTATAATTAGAATTTCTCAATGAAGGATCTTGGCATTTTGGGCAGGACAGTTCTTTCCTCTGTAGGATTGATTACCTCAAATTAAGGGGAAGTTAGTGTGTTGGTGAAGATTATTTTGGTACAGCTTTATTTTTTTTATTTTGAGAGAAAAAGAGAATGTACTTGTGGGGGAGGGGCGAGAGAGAGGGAAACAAAGAATCCCGAGCAGGCTCTGTGCTTCCAATGCAGAGCCTGACATGGGACTTGAACTCAGGAGCCGTGAGATCATGACCTGAGCCAAAATCCAGAGTCGGATGCTTAACCAACTGAGCCACCCAGGCACCCTGGTACAGCTTTGTATCTTTTTTACTATAAAGGAGGTATCTGTCAAGAACCTGTTACCCTGTGTCAGTTAATCTTGTGACCAAGTTAATTCCTGTTGCCACTTGTGAATATCTAATTTTTTTACTCCTTTTGTTTGTTCTGTTGCATTAGCTAAGGAATATATGAAGCCACATGTAAGGCCTGTCATGCAGGAGCTGTTGCACATTGTTAGAGAGACAGAAAATGATGATGTTACTAATGTCATCCAGAAGATGATATGTGAATATAGTCAAGAAGTAGCCTCAATTGCTGTCGATATGACCCAACATTTGGTAAGAATGGGCAAAGTTTTATGTTAGTTTGAAAGTAAATTCAGCCTTGAATAATAAAAATAAAGGCCTTGACTGATCTAAGTAAATTAAATTCCAAAATTTGGAGTTCAGTTTTATATGTAACTGAAATGTTAATATAAAAATGTTTGCTCTAATAATTCTGACAGTTATTAATTTCTATATTTAATTAGAAATCTAATTAAATCTCGATCTAATATCGAGATCATTTATTTTTCATCTGTAATACTTGGAGATTTCAAAGTGATGTGCTTTGATGTGAGCCTTGTAAATTTTCACTTTGAGGGCTTTGAAACTCATTCCCTTCAGTTTTAGGCAATTGCTTGCATTACTTAGTTGATTAATTTCTCCCTACCATTTAAAAAGTTTTTTCCTCTTCTATAGTTCTGATAAGGAATATGGGATCAGGACCGAGTCTTTAATTTTCTTACCTTTATTCTCCTGTCTTCCATCTCTATCTGTCTTTTTTTGTTTCATTTTCTAGGTGATTTCTTGACTTTGTCTTCCAACTTCTATCAAATTTTTCATTTGACTATTCCTAGGTTTCAGTTTTCTTAGACTTCGAATTTATTTGTTTAATGACACGGGAAGTTAAATAATAGCTATCTAATTGTTCTAACTAATGTATGTTCCGCTCTAGTGACTAGATAAGGAAGAAATGGCTATATTTTAAACATGATAGTTTCTATCATTGATTTACTTGGTAAAGTGTATAACTTATGTTTGAGCAATGCTGACATTTAGATGAGTGCCATTGCCCTTTTATTAATTTGTAACAACAGTGAGGGGTAGTATAACATTACTGATTGTTGAATATGTTTATCTTATGTTCATAGGCTGAGATATTTGGCAAAGTCCTTCAAAGTGATGAATATGAAGAAATCGAAGACAAAACAGTAATGGCTATGGGAATTTTACATACTATTGATACTATCTTGACGGTTGTAGAAGATCATAAAGAGGTGGGATTTCTTTGTTTTATTATGTCATTGTAGTAACATTAACTGAAACTTCTATGCTCAATGGGCATGACTCTAAAATTGCTATTTAGGGGTGCCTGGGTGGCTCAGTTGGTTAAGTGTCCAACTCTTGGTTTTGGCTCAGTTCATGATCTGTGGTTCGTGAGTTTGAGCCCTTTGTCAGCTGCACTCACAGCTGCAGAGCCTGCTTGGGATTCTATGCCTCCCTCCCTCCCTCTCTCTCTCTCTCTGTCTCTCTGCCCCTTCTCTGTTTGCTCTCTACCTCTTTCTCTCCAAATAAATAAATAAAGTGGAAAAAAAATTGCTATTATATATGTTGCTAGGTTTTAAAAATTACCTTCAAATTTTAAAAGAACGTATTAAAATGATTGAGGGGCGTATAACACGTTGTTGTAAGGTATATAGGCTATCTCTGTATTATTAAACTTAATTTATTTAATTCATCACATCTGCTGTGTTCAGACTAGGTTTTTGGGGAATATCAAATTGAATAAGGCATGAGCTCTGCCTTTTGGAACCCACAGTCTAGTCGTCTTGTAGAGAGTGATAGCCATTCAATCACAGTGGCAGATATTACGTAGTGGAACAAAATTCAAATGTAATAAACATCATGAGAACGGAAGGGAAGAAGAGCTTAAAACATCATTTTTCTTGAACTGAATTCCAGAACGGTATTGGGATAAGAATTTGTACAGACTGTTATTAGGTGCTTTCCCCTCTATTAGCCAATAGGATTTTACTAATGTCACCATGAGATCACTAGAGCTGGTAAATGGAAGTGTCCTTTTGCAGAAGTGGAAAACAAGTTCATGTAGTCAAGAGACTTGCTCATGGCCACAGAGTTTCGGATTGCAGTCAGAATATTCTGATAATATATCCATTTATCTCCACTGGAAACCTGCCTCCCTCCTCCCCAAGTATCACATTGCCTCTCAGATTTGAATTGGTTGCTTCTGTGAGCTCAGGCTGACTTGCTCGGCAATGGCGGCAGCTCCTGTTTCATACATTGGGACTTAGGAAGCAGGTGCTGGTTCTTTAAATAGCATTGTTAAACCCCATGGCTGTTGATTTATCCTGTGTTTATCACACACCAGTGGAAAATTACCAGATTCTTAAAAACAGTTCAATATTCTTCTCCTGGACAGGCCTCCTTCACCTAAAAGGCTTAATGTGAATTTTTATTTCCATATTCATGATTTTGTTTTGTATCCTGTATGGGCTCAGGAACAGTGAGATGTTCCAAATTAAATTACAGCAAGCATACTTACGGATAATTCTTTCACCTTATATGCAGAATTTGTGTTTTAAATTTGGAGACACCTTAGAAATCCCCTAATCCTGTTTTCTAAAATATGTATGTGTGGAAGATGAGCGGTAGTAAGATGAGCAGCAGGATTAGTGTGAAAACAAAACAGCTCTTTACCTTTTTGTTTTACTTTTTTGCTCTTGATATTAATTTTGCATTTCAGATAAAGGAGCATGTGAATTTAACTGTGATTATCAAAGGAGGCATGGTTTAAAATTGAGAAGTGCTAATCCAATCCAGCTTCCTTACCTATTAAAAAAAATGTGAAGCCTTCAGTGAGTGGCTTTACGAAGGTCATAGATAATTAGAGGCAAAATAAGGACTGGAATCTTGGTCTTCTGACTGCCTGTCCTACGATTTTGAACTTTGGCTTTATTAAAAGCAAACTTTGGGGGAAAATATTTCCTTAAAAGGAAAAATCACATGTGTGCGAATACATGCACAAACACTCAATGTATGCAGAACAAAATTAGAAATCTAAACCAGATGTTTACATATATGCAGTTTTACTTTAATCATTTTAAATATATTGACAGATTTTCATACTGGAGATTTTGGATCATTTGAACTTTAAGACCGTACTTTAAAGCTGAATATTCAAAGAATATGTTCAAAAGTTGAAATAGGATACATAGATGGACAATAACCCATATGAAGTTTAATTTTTGCTTATTTAAAAAAATATTTAGTACAACGTATGTTGAAAAAATCAAAAGGCATGAAAAGGTATTCAGTGAAATTTCACTTTCTCACTCAGTTCCCCAGGTATCATTCTCCTCTGGAGGTAGCTCCTCTCCCAGGTTTTTGTATCCTTCTAGAGATATTTTCTCTTATAATAAAACGAGTGTGTATATTCCTCTTTTATGAAAATGATGGTATACAGTTTTTATCTGCCATTTTTGATTTATATCTTGGTGATCCTTCCATATTAGTAAAGTTAAATATTTTTTTAATGTTTATTTCTGAGAGAGAGAGCGTGAGCAGGGGAGGGTCAGAGAGGGACAGGGAGATTCAGAATCTGAAATAGGCTCCAGGCTCTGAGCTGGTAGTCCGCACAAAGCACGATGTGGGGCTCAAACCCATGAACCGCGAGATCATGACCTGAGCCGATGTCAGACACTTAACCAACTGAGCCACCCAGGCGCCCCTAAAGTTAAATATTTTTAGTAGTTGCATAATATTCCTTTATGTCAGTTTATTCAACCAGTCCCTCATTAATGAATATCATTTAACTGTCCCTTACTAAATGAATTAGTTGTTAGAAATCACAAACATTGCTGCAGTGAATAGCCTTTTACATGTCATTTGCACAGGTAATATGTCTGGAGGGCAGATTCCTTGAAGTGGACTTACTGGGTCAAAGGATATACGTTGAGTATGCTTGAGAGATCTTGCTATCTTGGCCACGTTAAGCTTTGCAAATTTGTGGACAGCAGTATCTCTCTTCCCAGCTATGTACTTTTTGATCATTGCCCGTTTGATAGGTGAAAAGTGGTCTTCTTGGGCTTAGAGTCTGTACCCTTCTCATTATTAGAGTGAATATTTTGTTATAAACCTCAGGTCTGTTTGTATTTCTTTTTCATGATCTTTGCCTTTTTTTCCTGTTAACTTGATTTCACAGGAGGGAATTTGATCTTTGTCTGTGATACCATTTGAAAACATTTCCCTCAGTTTTTCATTTATATTTGATTTTTCCTTACGCTATGCAGATATTTAAAATTTTTGAAATCGAATGGCTCCATATATTTGTTTCTGATTTCTGGGCTTTGAGCCATGTTCTATCTTCAGGATTATACACAACTTCTTTTCATTTCTTCTAGTATCTTTATGGCCCAAGTTTTCACATTGAAATCTTTCATTCACTAGGAACTTATTTTGGTATAAAATATGAGGTAAGGAACTAACTTAATTTATAATTTTATTATGGGTTTAACTCTCACTTCTACCATTAGCCTACTTTTCAGAATTTCTTGGTTACATTTTTCACTTGAAATTCAGAATTGTCAACTTATCCTCCCAAAAGAGTCTTGTTGATATTTTTATTGGACTAGTATTTATAGAGTAAGGGTTTTATTTTATTTTATTTTTATTTATTTTAATGTTTATTTTTGAGAGAGCACAGTGGGGGAGGGACAAAGAGGGGAGCAGAGGATCTGAAGTGGATCTATTCTGCCAGCAGTGAGCTCGATGTGGGGCTTGAACTCACAAACTGTGAGATTGTGACCTGACCTGAAATTGGATGCTCAACCAACTGAGCCACTCAGGTACCCCTGTGATCAGGATGGATTTTAAACTAAATGTTTAAATTTGTCTCTAGGTTACTCAGCAGTTAGAGAACATCTGTCTGCGGATCATTGATCTTGTTTTACAGAAACATGTAATTGGTAAGTTCCAAGGTAGAGTAAAAAGGTAAATTGATATTTTTTAATTTGGTAAACTTAAAGTGCATTTGTAGCTCTTCAGATTCAACAATATGGACAATTTTGAGGGAAAGAAGCTTTCATTTTCTTCTGTTTTTGGATATACTCTCTGGTATTAGATATTTGGATTTTCATTTAGAGAAAAATTTAATACACCCAATTAAGAATTTCTAGTCTTGGAATTGAAAAATGTGAAATGATAGACCTACTATGTCTTATCAGAAGTGTGAAATAATTATTGTTCTGTTATCTATTATAGAACCCGACTTCTGAATAGAATCAGGATGTTACAAACTGATGGGAATTTGTAACATTTGTAACAGAAGAGGCTGTTTTTCTAGTATCCAAGCACTTTGAAGGAGGAGGCCCTGAGTCATGTGCTTTGGAGGGAATTGCTGCCTATATAGTGTGCAGACAGAGAGTTCAAAGAAAAGCATGTTACTGCTTAAGAGCAGTTGTCTCTAAAATTTTTCTCACTCATGCCATTAATAAAAAATTGAGCATGCATTTCTGATATATGAATGATATTTGAATACATGTTATAGGCAATATGCATGTTACTAAACTACATTTGCATACACAAAAACAGATATGTAAAAGGATGGGATTAAATGTCTCTCTATAGGGGCGCCCGGGTGGCGTAGTTGGCTAAGCGTCCGACTTTCGCTCGGGTCATGATCTCTCGGTTCGTGGGTTCGAGCCCCGCGTCGGGCTCTGTGCTGACTGCCAGCTCAGAGCCTGGAGCCTGTTTCAGTCTGTGACTCCCTCTCTCTCTGACCCTCCCCTGCTCACGCTGTGTCTCTCTCTCTCTCTCCTAGAAATAAATAAAATATTAAAAAAAAAAATAAATGTCTCTCTATATAAAGTGTTCTAATATATATATATATGCACACACATACAGATCTATATGTTCCCATTTCAGTACACTGCTTAAGGTACATATCCCTTACTTTTGAAATCATTGCTATAAAGCTATCGTTCTCAAACTTTGGTGTGCATAAGAATCACCAAGGAGCTAATTCAAAGGAAGATTTCTGGACTATAACCCTAGAGATTCTGATAAGCAAAAAAAGAACATATTCAGTTATGTCTTTATTCATGGAAGAGGTTGTGACCGAGAAGTCTCCATTTAAATTTAAAGTAAAATGATCTTGCAGAGTGACAACTGTGAAGTAAGATATAGAGAAATATTTTATATTAACCCTCTAATCTATCTATACCAGATATTTGATTTTGAGTAGTTGCAGTGTCGGGATGTTAAGGAAAGGGGCCTATTTTGGGTTGCAGTGGACGGATGAGTAAGCCATGACTCCAGTTGCCTGTCTAGTATCCCATTCCTAACTTTAAGGTGACAGGTGGTCTTTCTCATGTTTTTAGCTGTGATGTAATGTTAATGGCCCTTTTTGAACCGATATTTGGCCCTGCAGGTTCTCAGATAAAAAAGAAAAAAACTTGTTCTGTGAGATGTCATGGGCTGAATCTGTTTGTCCACGACCCCCACCACAGCAGCCTGACTTTGTGTCCATGGTTCAGTCTATTTCCATTGTCCTACTTTACTTTGAGCTTCTGCCTGTATTCATTGCTAATTTACTCCTAAGATTTCATTTATTATTAAAAGCCAGATTTAGCTATTACCACTTTAGCTGCTTTATCTTCTGCAGGAAGTGAAAGTTAGTATAAGCATCCTACCCTAAGAGTCTTTTTGGTTGAGAATGATTGAAGTAACTTTTGGTGAATTCAGATGTAAATGGAATGCAGTAGAAGGATGTTTGGTAGCTCACTGAATCTGTGAGAAGGCTGGAATTGGCTGGAGCCAGCATGATTGTGCCATAGAAGTGGTCTGCTGAGAAAGCCAGTGCTGTCCTGTCCACACCGGGTCCTAGATTGCCGCCCACCACAATCCAGCCTCCAGCACAGCCACAGACCATAATCTGCAACAGCTTTGTGCCTTCTGGTTTCTCTGTCAACTTTCAGAGTCCTGGTAATCAGCGTCGGAGTGTCGGGTTGTGTACATGTGCTGAGTGGCAATATTGAGGGGATCCTTTTCTGTCCTTAGGCTTTATGTTAGGAAGAGGCATTTGCTCTCCTTTTCTCATGTCCAAGGTGTGGGGTGATGATGAACAGAACTTTGAGATGTTTCATATTCAGATAATGCTGTTTTTCAAGTGATTGTCTTATGTAACAAATTATTTTTCAAAATCCGTAATTTCCATTTTGTTCTTGGTAAGGCAGCTGTCTGTCTTACCAGCTTTTGAATATATTGTTTGTTTGTTTTTAATGTTTATTTTTTGAGAGAGAGAGAGAGACAGAAGGAGAGAGAAAGAGAGAGAATGAGTGGGGGAGGTGCAGAGAAAGATAGAGGATCTGAAGCAGGTGTGGAGAGCCCAGTGCAGGGCTTGAACTCATGAGCCTTGAGATCATGACCTGAGCCGAAGTTGGATGCTTAACCTGCTGAGCCACCCATGTGCCCCAAATATATTGTTTTAAATAATGTTACAGGGGCACCTGGCTGGCTCAATCAGTTGAGCGTCCGACTTCTGCTCAGGTTATGATCTCAGTATTAGGTTGGTGGGTTTGGGCCCCACATTGGGCTTGCTGTTGTCACCATGGAGCCCGCTTTGGATCCTCTGTCCCCGGCTCTCTACCCCTCCCTCACTTGCCATCTCTTTCTCTCTGTCTCTCATTCTTTCTCTCTCTCTCTCAAAAATAAATATTAAAAAAAATGCGACAGAAAAAAGCCCTCCAAGCTTCCAGGGCAAATATTAGTTCCCTTTAAATAAGAGGAGGGGTTACTTGGGTGGCTTAGTCTGTTGAGCATCCGACTTTGGCTCAGGTCATGATCTCACGGTTTGTGAGTTCAAGTCCCACATTGGGCTCTGTGCTGACAGCTCAGAGCCTGGAGCCTGCTTTGGATCTGTGTCTCTCTTTCTCTCCGTTCCTCCCCTGCTCACGCTGCTTCTCTCTCTCTCTCAAAAATAAACAAACATTGGGGCGCCTGGGTGGCTCGGTTGGTTAGGCATCCGACTTCGGCTTGGGTCAGATCTCACAGTTCATGGGTTTGAGCCCTGCATCAGGCTCTGTGCTGACAGCTCAGAGCCTGGAGCCTGTTTCAGATTCTGTGTCTCCCTCTCTCTCTGCCCCTCCCCCACTTATGCTCTGTCTCTCTCTGTCTCAAAAATAAATAAACTATAAAAAAATTTAAAAAACCCAAACATTAAAAATTTAAAAAATAAGAGGGAAAAAAAAACCTTTGAAGTTTTTTCAAATTGACATGGTGAGAATTATTTGAAAAATTTTGTATTGAGATTTGTATTTTCCGATTGTATGTTTAGATAGGATGTCCTTTTGACTGAGAGCAATAATAAATTTATATATAAATACAAGAACATTCCCTTTGGACTCTTCTACTTTACAGTGGGTATAATTGTCTTGAGATAAATTTAAAAATATTGCACAAGTTTTACAGGGTTTCTAAATTGACAAAAGACAGTCCAGAATATAGTTTGTAAAAATATGTGAGACCAGAAGACATTTTAGCCTAGCTTAATTAAACTTACCAAAGAATATTAATTTGTAAGTTAACAGTCCTATGTATAAGAGATAATACAACAGTTCCTTCTTGTACCCATTTCTAATATAGCTTTGGAAGTATAACTCTATTTTAGTATACAGTATCAAGAAAATACGTATTTCCAGTATTCTTTTTTTTTTTTTTAAAGTTTTTTTTTTTTTAATGTTTTATTTATTTCTAGGAGAGAGAGAGAGACAGCGCGAGCAGGAGGGTCAGAGAGAGAGGGAGTCACAGACTGAAACAGGCTCCAGGCTCTGAGCTGGCTGTCAGCACAGAGCCCGACGTGGGGCTCGAACCCACGAACCGCGAGATCATGACCTGAGCGAAAGTCGGACGCTTAACCCACTAAGCCACCCAGGCGCCCCACGTATTTCCAGTATTCTAAGGAAATGTAGTAAAAACAGATCTTTGCCCTGTCCTATTAAGTAGCAGGTGCATCTTGGTAAGAGATGGAAGGTGGCAAAGATCGGTAGCTGAAGAAAGGGGTGTTCAAATATGTTACGTGCTGGGGAATGTATGCAGGTAGTCTAACTCCTCCCCTCTGTGGTCTTTGGTTTAAGTTTGCTATTTCCTAGTGTTCTAACTAGAGATTTTCTTCCTTCTAGAATTCTATGAAGAAATTCTTTCACTGGCCTATAGTTTAACCTGTCATGGCATTTCCCCTCAAATGTGGCAGCTGCTAGGTATATTATATGAGGTGTTTCAGCAGGATTGTTTTGAATACTTTACAGGTATGGCTTTGACCATGTAACATTTTTGCTTTTCTGTGTCTAGACATTTCCTTTGACACTTGACAAAAAGACATGTACAATTCCGGTACTAATCAGAAAACAGTTGTTATTTCCCTGTCGAGTAAAGGGTGGTGCTCTCAGAGCAGTGTTTTCCAGAACTAGGGATATAGGCAGTAGGAGGGGGCTGGTTTCCTGTTCTATCTCAGATTAGTTTGCAGTCAGAACAAATGTTCGTACATTAATTCAGTTAGTATTTTCTGAATGCTGTCTATATTTCAAGCGCTGTTCTAAGTACAGCGGTATAGCAGTGAACAAAATAGATGGTCTTGCTCTTTTGATGCTTCCATTCTAGTTGGGGGGAGGGAGGGTGGGGAATACACAGACGAGCAAGAAAATATACAGTGTGTGAAATGGTGATGAGTCCTATGGAGAGAAAGACAGACATTCAGAACAATCACTATAATAAGTGGTGAGCATTTTAATCTTTCTGATCCACATTTTCCTCATCTATAAATAGGGCAGATCTGTCACTTTCTTTACTAGCATTCTGTGGCTGTGAAGGAAGATAGTAATATGTGGGTGCTACAGAAATATGGCTTCAGTGGGAATAATTTATTTCTACTCCTGTTACTCAAGTCTCATTGGGATTTTGATTTTTTTTTTCCAGATATGATGCCTCTCCTGCATAATTATGTGACAATAGATACAAATACTTTATTATCGAATCCAAAGCATTTAGAAATACTTTTTACAATGTGTAGAAAGGTAAGTGTGTCCTAATTGGTTGTTGTAGTGGTTCTTTCTAATGTTTGAGTGTTTTACTGCAGGATACCCTTTCAATTTGTTCCTTATACCTTTAGTTCTGTATTGCCTTCATCAACATATTTGCCATTTTGACTCTAATAGTGCTTGGAATTATAATTTGAAAATTTTATATTCGTGATATGCTTAAGAATGCTTGCCACTTACAGCTGTGTACTTGATAATAGGGTAAATAATTTTGTGTGTTTTTTTCTTCAAAAATGCAAACTTTTTAAAAAATTTTTTAAATGTTTTTTATTTATTTCTGAGAGAAAGAGAGAGACAGCATGAGCAGAGGAGAGTCAGAGAGAGAGGGAGACACAGAGTCCAAAACAGGCTCCAAGCTAGCTGTCAGCACAGAGCCCGACGCGGGGCTTAAACCCACGAACCATGAGATTATGACCTGAGCCGAAGTCGGACGCCCAACCAACTGAGCCACCCAGGCACCCCGTAAACTTTTTGATTAAAGAAAAGTGCTAAGAAAATAAGCACACAATTTGTCAGTCATTGATTTTTTAAATGATTTTAAATTGAATGTGTATATTGAAAACAACTAGATGTATGTATTTTGATTATAAATAACATAAGACAAAAAATTGGAATAGTTGGAAAAACAGCATCATTTAGTTCAATAAAGGATAATTTAGTAGCTATGCACTGACTACTGTTAGTTTACATGCAGACACCTCTACTGTGTTGTCTTTGTCACAGGCTAGATTTTACCCTCTCTTGGTTACATCTTTCAACCATTGATGAGTATGTTTTCCTTTCTCCTTTAGGTTACTATTTACATACACATAAATATAAAACTATTGCGTAGAGCTCCAAATATCTAAGGTTGGCCTTGGAGTTGGGAGTAAAGTATCTAGTATACAACCTGTCTTTCTCACTAAAAGAGATGTGTACCAAAATCTGTTAAGAGCTCTGAGCTGACAGCACATCTGATTAAGGTTTCAGTTCATTTGTAAAGAGCCAGGGAGATTTGGGGAGGTCGCTAAGTTTCATCACATATAAATGGAAGGAGTAGAATTGTGATTTTTAAAGACTCCTTTAGCTCTGTAATAACCTAGCTTATTAAATCATAATCACTTGGCAGTCTTTAGAATTTTCTCCTACGTTGTGTGGACAGTTGCTAGTGAGGGAAAGGGAAAGCAGCAAGCCGAAAAGATAACGGTCCTACATGCATTAGTACAGCTGCTCTGAATAGCAGCTGGGGTAAAAGTGATGCCTACAGTGAGTGATGTCCTTAGACTTACCAAGTGGTTAAAACATGTGTCCTATTCTTGATTTTTAATAATAGCTAATACTTACTGAACTCTTACTGTATACCAAGTATTTGCTAAGCATTTTATATATGTTATTTTATCTTTACAACATTATGAGTAAGTATCTTGCCTGAGGGTTAGGACATTGTCCCAAGTCACAGAGCGAGTCTATGTTGGAGCCATATTTGAACCCAGGTGGTCTGGCTCCAGAGCCCATTTTTTTAGATTACTGAAATATATTTTGTTTCTTCTCCTTTTGGAGGTGAGAACCAAAACCAACCAACCAACCAACCAACCAACCAAGCAAATACAGTTTGGGGAAAAGGGAGTGATTTGTTTATTCTTTCTGTAGTGTACACCACCCCCATGATGGGGACAGTAAGATACAGAGGTTAATAAGTTGTTTTGAAAACACAGCTAATAAGTTGCAGTGCTGGAATTTGAACCACGGCATTCTGGTTCCAGAACCCATTTACATTTAGAATCTAGATTGCCCTAGAGGTGAATTTTAAATTGTATGTAAATAGTGTTGATTCTTGGCCAGCTACCTGCTTTGGATTCAGCTCTCAGATCCATCTGTTTTCCAGCTTCCAAAATTTTATAGCTATCTACTTTTTCCTTTTCTCTGTCTTTGTGGATTTATGCCTCTAAAATCCCATTACTATCATTTTAATGGTCTTTTGGGAAGTAATAAAATTAAATGGGAATGTTCAATCTGTCTTTATCTGGAATTTCTTTTTAATTCAGTTTTCTTAAATTGTATTTGCCTAGGAAATTATCCAGTTAATCTGAGTTTTCAAATCTATAAGGAATATAATGTTCTTTATTTTTAATAGTATTTACTTATTTTTAATCTCTCCTTTATCTGCATTTATGTCTTTCACTCCTTTTTTTTTTTCCAGAGAAATAGCTTAAGTATTTTGTTTGCAACTATCATTTCTAGTATTTAAAAAATTTTGCTCTTTGCCTTTTAAAAATAATTTTGACAAAAGCTGTCAACTTTGTTGTCTTTATTCAGTGAGTCTATTTTTTGTTTTTCTCTGTTACCTCTTCTTGTTTGTGTTTTTAATTTCTGTCTTTATTCTCCGGGTTAAGTCTATTCTTAGAGCTTGTGTTTGAACTCTTATTAATTATTCTATATTTCTTAATTTCCAATATAAGCTTGCCTCTACTCTGTGAATCTCTTTTCTGGGAACCTTATTATAAAGCAATTATATTCCAAATTTGAACATGTGCATTTTAGAATTGTTTATAATAGTGAAAATACAGCATAGACAATAGAGGAATATCTAGTAAACTGTTACATTTATCTATACTTATAGTCCTCAATGGTTATAACATCCATGGAAAATGTTTGTTGTTTAAAGTCCAAATGGAGAAGTTAAAAGGTGTGTGATATCAAATTATGGTTATTATTTTGAAAAAAAAAATGAGTATACATGGACAAGAACTCAAAAGAAACAAAATTACAGGGCTTGTTTCATTGTTTAAAATTTAAGTAAGGTTTTAAAATTTCTTTTGATTTCATTTTATTGTTGCCTTTAAGGGAACCTTCATTCATCTGGACAGTTAACTCTTATAGCTTACTTTATTAATCCAAAGTTATATAGATGAATTGTTACTTCTTATAAGAAATTAGAATAGATAAAGAAGATAGACATTATTTTGACCTTCCTTCTTTGGGTGAGCAAGGTAAATTTAGAAAGCAAAGCTGTGATTCTAATGCATGAATTTTTATGAGATATTTGCTTCATGTAGACTGGATTAAGTTCTCTGCAATGCCATTCACTTCTGAGCTAAATTGTGATTACATTAGGTACTGTGTGGAGATGCAGGAGAAGATGCAGAATGTCATGCAGCCAAACTCCTTGAAGTCATCATTCTTCAGTGCAAAGGAAAGGGAATTGATCAGGTAGTACATGCATGGAAAGTTTGTACTTGATGTTTATACTGAAAACTTACCTGATTGACATTTTGTTTATATTATATGATGGAAAATTAAAAAGATAGCCTGTAGTTTGTGATTTCTGGTACAAATCCTATTTAAATGCCAAAGAAAAATACCCATGCAATTTGAAAATTGCACCTTGCATTCTAGCGGAGAAAGAAATAGACAGAAAAATATGTAATAATTTAAGAGGCTATCAAGCGAATAAGAGGCTATGAAGGAGATGAATATGTAAATTCTACTTAATTGATTTCCCAGAGATTTGCATTTTCCCTTTGTTTTTGTAGATTCTATTGAAATATTTTCAGATTTGTTCTTTTAACCAGAAATGAAGATACTGTACAAAAAAGAAAAAGTTTCTTTTACTGATTTAAAAAGTATCCTAGGGGCACCTGGGTGGCTCAGTCAGTTGAGTGTCTGACTCTTGATATCAGCTCAAGACATGACCTCAAGGTTTGTGAGTTTGAGCCTCATATTGGGCTCTGCACTGACAGCACTGAGCCTGCTTGGGATTCTCTCTCTCTCCTTCCCACTCCCCTGCTCTCTCTGTCCCTCAAAATAAAATGTTGAAAATTTATAATACTTTTTTAAAAAAAGATTAATTTGGTATATGGTGTAATCATGGTATGATTACTGAGAAAAAGGAAGTTTTCAAGTAAAATTGTGAACTTGTCTTTTTTTTCGGTTCTGTAACTTGCTCCATGTATTTTTGGTAACAGTTTTATTGAGGTATAATTCATATGTCATATAATTCACACATTTACAGTAAATTCAGTGGATTTTAATATAGTCACAGAATCGTGCAACATTCATAAAATCAGTTTTATTTTTTAATTTTTAAATTAATTTTAGAATTTAAATCCAAGTTAGTTAACATAAATGGTGTAATAATAATTTCAGGAATAGAGTTGAGTGATTCATTACTTACAAGACCCAGTGCTTATACCAACAAGTGTCCTCCTTAATGCCCCCTTGCCCATTTAGCCCATCCCGCTACCCAATACCCCTCCAACAATCCTCAGTTTGTTCTCATATGGTTTGTCTCTGTCTCTTTTTTTATATTATTTTTGCATCCCTTGCCTTATGTAATCTGTTTTGTATCTTAAATTCCACATATGAGTGAAATCATGATATTTGTCTTTGACTTACTTATTTCTCTTAATGTAATACACTCTAGTTCCATTCACATTGTTGCAAATGGCAAGATTTCATTCTTTTTGATTGATGAGTAATATTCCATTGTGTAAATATACCACCTCTTCTTTATCTATTCATCTGTTGATGGACATTTGGGCTCTTTCCATACTTTGGCTGTTGTTGACAGCACTGCTATAAACACTGGTGTATGTGCCCCATCAAAACAGCACTCCTGCATCATTTGGATAAATACCTAGTAGTGTAAGTGCTGGATTGTAGGGTAGTTCCTTTTTTAATTTTTTGAGGAACCTCTATACTGTTTTCCAGAGTGGCTGCCCCAGTTTGCATTCCCATCAGCAGTGGAAAAGGGTTCCTCTTTCTCTGCACCCTTGCCAACATCTGTTGTTGCCTGAGTTGTTAATGTTAGCCATTCTGACAGGTGTGAGGTGGTATCTCATTGTGGTTTTGATTTGTATTTCCCTGATGAGTGATATTGGGCATATTTTCATGTGTCTGTTAGCCATCTGGATGTCTTTTTTTGGAAAGTTTCTATTCATGTCTTTTGCCCATTTCTTCACTGGATTATTTGTGTTTTTGGGTATTGAGTTTGATAAGTTCTTTATAGATTTTGGATACTAACCCTTTATCTGATATATCATTTGCAAATATCTTCTCCCACTCCCTCAATTGCCTTTTAGTTTTGCTGATTGTTTCCTTCGCTATGCAGAATATTCTTACCTTGATGAAGTCCTGATAGTTTATTTTTGCTTTTGTTTCCCTTGCCTCCAGTGACGTGTCAAGTAAAAAGTTTTGTGGCAAAAGTCAGAGGTTGTTGCCTGTTTTCTCCTCTAGGATTTTGATGGCTTCCTGTCTTACTTTTAGGTCTTTCCAGTTTTGGTTTATTTTTGTGTATGCTGTAAGAAAGTGCTCCAGATTCATTCTTCTGCATGTCACTGTCCAGTTTTCCCAGCACCATTTGCTAAAGAGACTCTTTTTCCACTGAGTATTCTTCCCTGCTTTGTCAAAGATGAGTTGGCCATACATCTGTGGGTCCATTTCTGGGTTTTTTTATTCCGTTCCATTAGTCTTTGTGTCTGTTTTTGTGCCAGTACCATACTGTCTTGATGATTATAGCTTTGTAATACATCTTGATGTCTGGAATTGTGATGCTTCCTGCTTTGGTTTTATTTTTCAGGATTGCTTTGGCTCTTCGGGGTCTTTTGTGGTTCCATACAAAGTTTAGGATTGTTTATTCTAGCTCTTTGAAGAATGCTGGTGTTATTTTGATAGGGATTGCATTGAATATATAGATTGCTTTGGACAGTATTGACCTTTTATCAATATTTGTTCTTCTAATCCATGAGCATGGAATGTTTTTCCATTTTTTTGGTGTCTTCTTCAATTTCTTTCATAAACTTTCTACCATTTTCAGTGTATAGATTTTTACCTCTTTGGGTTTTTTTTTTTTAATTTTTAAAATTTTTTTTTAAAAATTTCTGAGAGAGAAAGACCATGTGAGCAGGGGAGGGTCAGAGAGAGAGGGAGACACAGAATCTGAAGCAGGCTCCTGGCTCTGAGGTAGCTGTCAGCACACAGCCCGATGCGGGGCTCGAACCCATTAACTGTGAGATCATGACCTGAGCCGAAGTTGGACGCTTAACTGACTAAGCGACCCAGGCGCGCCTGGATAGGTTTATTCCTAGGTGTTTTATGGTGACTGTGGTCAGTTTTAGAGCATTCCATCACTGTCTCCCAAAGAACTCTGTACCCATTCATACTTACTCCTCATTTTCCTGTAAACACCTACCCCCCAGCCTAGGCAACCATTATTCTTTGTTTTAGAGATTTGTCTATTCTAGACATTTCATATAAATGGAATCATATGGTCCTTTGTGAATGACTTTTCTCACTTAGCATAATGTTTTAAAGGTTCATCCATGTGGTAGCGTGTGTGTTAGTGCTTCGTTTCTTTTTATTGCCAAATATTCCATTGTATGGTATCTCACATTTATTTTAGCTATTCATTAGTTGGTGGATGTTTGGATTATATCCATTTTTTTTTTTTTAAGTTAGTTCCATCCTCAACTAGGGGCTTGAAGTCATGACTGAGATCAGGAGTCACATTTCCTACTGTCTGAGCTAGCCAGGCACTCCTGGTCATTCTCACATTTTGGCTACTATGAATAATGTTATGCAGATTTATATGCAGATATTTGCATGGACATGCTTTCATTTCTCTTGGAATATATCTAGGAGTGGCAATTCTTTGTTTAATTATTTGAGGAACTGCCAAACTTTTTCCAAAGCAGCTTCACCATTTCCCATGCCTATCAGCAGTGAATGAGGAGGATTTCAATTTGTCTATATCCTTGATTCTTGCTTTGTCTTTTTGTTAAAGCCATCCTTGTAGATGTAAAGTAGTGTATTAGTTTTGATTTGCATTTGCTTGATGGCTAATGATGTTGAGCATCTTTTCATATGGCCATTTGTAGATCTTTTTTGAGAAATGTCTATTCAGATTCTTTGCCCATTTTAATTGGGTTATTTTTTTATTATTGAGTTATGGGGGTTATATATATATTCTAAATTCAAGTCCATTGTCAGATACACAATTTGCAAAAATTTTCTCCCAATTTGTGGATTGTGTTATTACTTTCTTAAATCTTTTTTTTTTTAAGTTTTATTTATTTTGAGATAGAGTGCAAGTGGGGGAGGGTCAGAGAGAAAGGGAGAAAGAGAGAATCCCAAGCAGGCTCCACACTGTCCGTGCAGAGCCCGGTGCAGGGGTTGAACTCACAAACTGTGAGATCCTGACCCGAGCTGAAGTCGGAAGCTCAACCACCTGAGCCACCCAGGTGCCCCAGTTGTGTTATCACTTTCTTTATAGTGTCCTTTGATGCCGTTTTTAGTTTTGATGATGCCCAGTTTATCTATTTTTTCTTGTGGTTGGTGGTATATGTAAGAACCCATTGCTAAATGAAAGTTCACAGAGATTTCCTTGTGTTTTCTTCTAAGAGTTTTATGGTTTTAGCTGTAATATTTAGGTCTTTGATTCATTTTGAGTTAAATTTTCTGTGTGGCATGAGGAAGGAGTTCAGATTCATTATTCCGCACGTGGATAGCAAGTTGTCTCAGTACTATCTGTTGAAGCAACTCTTCTTTCCCTATTGGATTGTCTTGGCACCCTTGTCAAATGAATTGACTACAAAGGTAAGGGTTCATTTCTGGATTCTCATTCTATTTGATTGATTTTTTTTTATCCTTAATTCAGGAATACACTATCTTTATTACTATAACTTTGTATGAAGTTTTGAAATTAGGAAGTTCTAGTCTTCCAGTTTTATTCTCTTGCAAGACTGCTTTGACTGTTCTGGGTCTTTTTGAGTTTCCATGTGAAATTTAGGACGGCTTGTCCATTTCAGCAAAGAAGTCCACTGATGGTGAGAGGCATTGTGCTGAATCTGTAGGTTCAATGTAGATCTGGGAAGTATTGCCATTTTGAGAATACTTAGTCTTCTGATCCCTGAACATGGGATGTCTTTCCTTATATGTAGATCAAATATCTTTCAATAGTGTTTAGTTTTCATAGTATAAGTTTTACAGTTCATTTGTTAAAATATTCTTAAGTATTTTAGTCTTTTTAATGCTATTGTAAATGGAATTATTTTCTTAATTTCATTTTCAAGTCGTTTGTTGCCTATGTTTAGAAATATGTTTTTAAAATATATTGTGTATCCTACAGCCTTGCCAAACTTGTTTATTAGATTAATGTTTCAGTAAACCTTTTAGGACTACCAGTCTTGGTGCTTTTTATTTTTCTCACCTAGTTGCCTTGGCTAGAGCCTCTAGTGCAATGTTGAGTAGATGTGCAGAAAGTGAGGTAGTGTTTCTAATCTTAGGGGGAGACATTCCTTTCACCATTAAGTGTGATGTTAGCTGTGGGTTTTTCATAAATGCTTTTTTTTTTTTTAATTTTTTTTTTTAATGTTTTATTTATTTCTAGGAGAGAGAGAGAGACAGTATGAGCAGGGGAGGGTCAGAGAGAGAGGGAGTCACAGACTGAAACAGGCTCCAGGCTCTGAGCCGGCAGTCAGCAAAGAGCCCAACGCTGGGCTCGAACCCACGAACCGCAAGATCATGACCTGAGCGAAAGTCGGACGCTTAACCCACTAAGCCACCCAGGCGCCCCATAAATGCTTTTAATCAGATTGAGGGAGTTCCTGTTTATTCATAGTCTGTTGACTATTTTTGTCATGAAGCGTGTTGAATTTTGTCAAATGCTTTCTCTACATCTTTATTTAGGTGTATTCATATTTCTATTTATTAATTTCAGTAGTTTGCATCTTTCTGGGAACTTGTCCATTTACTTTATGTTGACTAATTTGTTGGCATGAAGTTCATATTTTTAAAAATTTCTTCAGGTTGGCAGTATGACCCTATTTTGTTTCCAATTTTGGTAATTAGAGTCTTTTCTCTCTATCTCTCTCTCTCTCTCTCTGTCTCTCTCTCTCTCTCTCTCTCTTTTTATTTTGGTCAGTTGACGTAAAGCTTTGTCAATTCTGTTGATCTTTTCAAAGAACCAGTTTATGGTTTCGTTCACTATTGCTTTTCTATTTTCTATTTCATTAGTTTCTAATCCAATCTTTATCATTTATTCTCTTCCATTTGCTTTGAGTTTAGCTTGCTCTTTTATTTCCAGTATCTTATTTTTTTAAGTTTATTTATTTTGAGAGACAGAGAACACATGTGTATGCACAAGTTGGGGAGGGACAGAGAGAGGGAGACATGGAATTCTAAGCAGGCTCTGCACTCAGGGCTCGAACTCCTAAACCGCAAGATCATGACCTGAGCCAAGATCAAGAGTTGGACCCTTAACTGAGTCGCTCAGGTACCCCTATTTCTTGTACCTTAAGGTGGAAGGTTATTTTATGATTTGAATTTTTTAAATATATCCGTGACTATAAATTTTCCTCTAAGTGCTGTTTTAGCTATATATTTATCCCAAAATATGTTCTTATTTTTCTTATGATTTATTCTGGACCCACTGGTTATTTAGGAGTGTGTTTTTTAATTTCCAAGTATTTGTGAATTTCCCAAATTCTGTTATTTATTTTTTTTAATGTTTACTTTTGAGAGAGAGTGTGTGTGCACACACACTTGAAAGCTGTGGGGGGAGTAGGGGGAGGGGGTTGGGGGTTTGAAGGGGTCTCTGTGCTGACAGCAGAGAGCCTGATGTGGAACTTGAACACATGAACTGTGAGATCACAACCTGAGCTAAAGCTGGATGCTTGACCAGTCGGCTGAGCCACCCAGCTGCCCCTGTTATTGTTTCTAATTTTACTCCATGGTAATTAAAGAACATACTTTATATAATTCCATTCTTTTTAAATGTATTGGGGCTTATTGTATGGCCCCAAATAATAGTCTGCCCTGATATATTCCACTGCATTTAAGAATAATATGTATTCTGCTGTTGTTGGGTGGAGTGTTCTATAGATTTTTGTTAGATCTAGTTGGTTTATAATGTTGCTTAATTTTCCTGTCTCCTTGCTGATCTTCTACTCGTCCATTATTTTTTTAATATATATATTTTTAATTTTAGAGAGTGGAGGAAGGGGTAGAGGGATAGAGATAAGCAGGCTGGGATTCTCTCTCTCTTTGTCTCTCTCTCTGCCCCTCCTCTGCTTGAGTGCTCACTCGCTCGAGCATGCTGTATCTCTCTCAAAATAAATAAATAAACATGAAAATTTTTTTAAAAAATAAAGAACAAAGATGGATGATTAGGGGTGCCCAGGTAGCACAGTCATTTGAACATCCAACTCTTGATTTCAACTCAGGTATGATCCCAGGGTTGTGGGATTGAGACCCACATCAGGTTCCGTGCCGTGCTGTTAGTACAAAGCCTAACTTGGGGCTTGAACTCATGAACTGTGAGATCATGACCTGAGCTGAAACTAAGAGTCAGATGCTTAACTGACTGAGCCGCCCAGGCACCCCTCCCCTGTTTTTTTTTACTTTTACTGCTTTCTTTTGAAATAGTTAAATATTTTCTTAAAAAATTTTTTTTTCAATATTTATTTTTGAGACAGAGTATGAGTGAGGGACGGACAGAGAGAGAGGGAGACGCAGAATCCGAAGCAGGCTCCAGGCTCTGAGCTGTCAGCACAGAGCCTGATGTGGGGCTTGAACTCAGGAACCTTGAAATCATGATCTGAGCTGAGGCAGATGCTTAACTGACTGAGCCACTTAGATGTCCTAAGTAAATATTTTCTAATGTCACATTTTAATTTTTTTTCACTACTTAAAATTTTTTCCAGGTGCCTGGGCGCTCAGTCGGTTAAGTGTCCAACACTTGATTTTAGCTGAGGTCATGATCTCTTGGTCGTGCGATCACACCCAGCATCAGGCTTCTTTTTGGCTGTGTAGCTTGCTTAAAATTCTCCCTCTCCCTCTCCCCTTGCCTCTCCACAGCTTGTGTGCATGTGTACTCTCTCTCTCAAAAAAATTTTTTTCTTATTGGTTGCTCTAGGGCTTACTGTATACATCTTGCCTTATCAGAATCTGTTTCTGATTTAGATTAACATAATTTTAGTGAAAAATAGATGCATTACTCCTATATAGCTCTACCTCTTCTTCCTTTTTATACTATTACTGTGATATATACATATATTACATTTATATATGTTATAAACCTAGAAATAGTTATTTTTTGTAATTTTATGTGTTAAAGAAGCTAAGAAAGGTAAGCCAAGTATGTTTATAGAGTGTGTCATATTAACTCTTATTTACCATTTCTCAATTCTTTTTATTTATTCCTTTGGATTGGAGTTACCATCTGGTGTCATTTGCTTACTCCAGTGCAATGTTGCTCCTATTTCCTTTGTATTGTTAATATTGAATATATTACATTTCTATATTTTATAGTCTCAACAATATAATTTTAAAATGTTATTTTATGCAACTGCTTTTTCTTTTCTGTTTTTCTGTTTTTCTTTTTATTATTTTTTTAATGTTTTATTTATTTCTAGGAGAGAAAGAGAGAGAGAGAGACAGCGTGAACAGGGGAGGGTCAGAGAGAGAGGGAGTCACAGACTGAAACAGGCTCCAGGCTCTGAGCTGGCAGTCAGCACAGAGCCCGACGCGGGGCTTGAACCCACGAACCGCGAGATCATGACCTAAGCGAAAGTTGGACGCTTAACCGACTAAGCCACCCAGGCGCCCCTGTTTTTCTTTTTTTAAATTGCATTTCCTTTTTAAGTAGTTAAGAGGAGAAAGTCAAATAGTGTTTTTCTGTTTTTGAAAATTACGTAATTACATTTACGGGAGCGTGTGTGTGTGTGTGTGTGTGTCTGTCTGTCTGTTTGTCTGTCTTTGAATTACCTCTGGGTCACTAGCTTTCAACTTGAACTTCCTTTAGTAAGTTCAAGGTAAGGTCTGATAGCAATGAATTCTGTTTGTGTTTCCTGAGAGTATTTTTATTTTACTTTCAGTTTTTCTTTTGTTTTATTGGGGAATTTCTTTTTAAATGTTTACTTTCAGTTTTGATAGACAGTTTTATGGAATTCTTGGTTGATAGTTTTTTCCTTCAGCAGTTTGAATATACCATCTCCCTGCCTTCTGGTCTCTATTGTTTCTAGTATGAAACATTGATTAACAGTTGTTAATCTTATTAGTATTCCCTTGTACTTGGCCACGATATATGCTTTTTCTCATGCTGCTGTCAACATTATCTCTTTGTCTTTTACCGTTATTACTATGAAATGTCTTTGTATTTATCTTACTTGGATTTGTTGATTTTCTTGGATATATAGATTGTTTTTATCAGATTTGGAATGTTTCCAGCCATTATTTCTTCAAGTATTTTTTCTTCTTTTGCTCCTTTCTCTCCTTCTGATCTCCTCTTACATTGGTGTGCTTAATGGTGCTCCACATTTCTTTGAGGCTCTGATCATTTTTCTTCTCTCTTTTCTCTGGTGTTTGGATTACATATTCTTTTTCAGTTTATCTTCAGGCTTGCTTATTCTCTCTTCTGTCAGTTCAGATCTATTGTTGAGCCCTTCTCATGAATTTTTCACTTTGTTTTTGGTACTTTTTTTTTTTAAGTATGCTCTATGCTCAATGTGGGACTTGAACTCATAACTTCATGATCAAGAGCTGCATGCTCTACTGGCTGAGTCAGTCAGGTGCCCTTATGGCATTTTCTAACTCTAGACTTTCCATTTGATTCTTTTTTGCAATTTGTATGTCCAAATAGGTATTTTATATTTGATGAGCCATGGCCATCATAGCTTCCTGTACTTTAAAAATGTTTTCTTTTAGGGATGCCTAAGTGGCTCAGTCAGTTAAGCATCCAACTTCGGCTCAGGTCATGATCTTATGGTTCGTGGGTTCAAGCCCTGCATTGAGCTCTGTGCTGACAGCTCAGAGCCTGGAGCCTGCTTCAGATTCTGTGTCTTCCTCTTCTTCTACTTTTTCCTTGCTCACGCTCTTTCTCTCAAAAATAAATAAACATTAAAAAAAGTTTTATTTTTTAAACATTTATAATGGCTGTTTTGAGGTTTTCAAAGCCCATGTTTGATTTAGTTCTGACCCCAGGAGAATTCTTCTTGACTGTCTCTTTTCTGTTTTTCTCATGTGAACTGCTAGCTTACTGTTTATCTTTTTATTTTAATAAGGAGGAACCACCAGCTTCCTCTTATTTGTTGCTTACCACCAAGTTCTCCATTATTTTTGAGAAGAGTGAGCCTCCAGCCTCCTTTCTGGATTGATAAAGTTTTACATGTAATTTTGAAGGCTCATTTTCTCCTTCAGTGAGTACTGTTTTAGGTGATGTATGTGAGGTAGAAAGAAATCGTGATGTCAACAGAACAAGAAGGTAGTAAAGCCCCGGAGTTGAGTGAGAGTAGAGAAGGCTTCAGTTCTGTTCATTGGCTTTTGGAAAGTCCTGAGCAGTAGAGTCTAATGATGCTAGGAAGGTGTGGAATACACCTATGCCAAAGAGTTCAGTCTTTCCTCTAAGCCAGAAGTTGGTAAGCTATGGCCTATGGGCCAAATCCAGCCTGTGACCTGTGTGTATGGCCTAGGAATGAAGAATGGTGTTTACATTTTTGAAGCGATGTTTAAAGAAAAGAAAAAAGAGTATGCAACAGAGACTGTATATAGCCTGCAAAGTTGAATGTATTATTAAATATTTACTGTAAGTTTACCAACCCTGACCATAAGCAACGAACATTGAGCAGAGAAATGACATGATCAAAGTTAGGGACTTAGAGTAATGAGTCTGCTAGCAGTAGCCTTAATGTAAACCAGTCTTCTTTGCATACACTGGCTGTGGAGATGAGCAAGGAGGCTACTGCGAGTTGAAGCCTGAGGGTACTGCTTCTGCCCTAGGCATGTAGCATTGGGAAGAAAAGCCTAGAATAAGATTTGCAGTGGGGGGGGCGCCTGGGTGGCTTAGTCGGTTAAGCGTCCGACTTTCGCTTAGGTCATGATCTCACGGTTCGTGGGTTCGAGCCCCGCGTCGGGCTCTGTGCTGACTGCCAGCTCGGAGCCTGGAGCCTGTTTCAGTCTGTGACTCCCTCTCTCTCTGACCCTCCCCTGCTCATGCTCGCTCGCTCTCTCTCCTAGAAATAAATAAAACAAAAACAAACAAAAAAAAAGATCTGCAGTGGGGGCCATTGCAAACATTGCACAGAAAACACCTGAAAACACAAGGTGTTAGATGAGGGGGGCAGGGAAAAGCCTGAGAGCACAGGTTTTCCTTGGAAAGTTATAAAGATGATTTTTCCTACAGTTACAGATTGTATGGATACCAGTAGATGGGAATAGAGTGATGATATTACTCAAACTGTGACCATTTAATGGTGTTAGTAGGTGTTTATTGCAAAAAGTATTAAGTGGTCCAATAAATCTAGGAAATACTGGATAAAGCAACATTGAACAGATGTCATTATTGCTTGATTTCTTGTGCCTTTAACTGAAAAGGTGTCTAAGAGGGTGTTAGTATCTGTGTATTCCAAATTATTTTAATTCTGGAATGTTTTTGTTTTCTGAACCCAACGAATATCTATTGTTGTGAACATGCTGTTTGGATACTACTCATCGAGAGAGGTCTTGAGGTAGAAAGAAGGGGTGTGGAAGCTTAAATCCAATAGCTTTAGCTTTTTCAGTAAAATAGGAGAGATTGTGGAAACTGGAAGTTGAAATTTCAGTTTGGAGGAGTCTGATAGGTAATAAAGAGTTGAATAAAAGAATTGCTTTTATTAAAATTAGAACTGCCCTATGGTCCAGCAATTGCTCTACTAGATATTTACACAAAGGATACAGAAATGCTAATTTGAAGGGATACTTGCACCTCAGTGTTCATAGTAGCGTTATCAACAGTAGCCCAGTGGGAAGAGCCCAAATGCCCATCGACTCCAAATGCCCATCAACTGATGCATGGATAAAGAAGATGTGGTATATATATATACGATGGAATATTAGCCATAAAAAAAAAAAGAATGAAATCTTGCCATTTGCAATAACATGGATGGAGCTAGAGAGTGTTATGCTAAGCGAAGTCAGTCAGTCAGAGAAAGACAAATAGCATACAATTTTGCTCTTTGTGGAATTTAAGAAACAAAACAAATATGGGGAAAAAAGAGAAGCAAACCAAGAAACAGATTTCTGAATATAGAGAACAAACTGATGGTTACCAGAGGGGAGGTAGGTAGGGAGATGAGTTAAATGGGTGATGGGGATTAAGGAGGGCACTTGTGATGAATACCAGGTGTTGTATGTAAATTTTAGATCACTAAACTCTATACCTGAAACTAAAAAAAAAAGCTTTTGCCTGGAGAGACCCATTTGAAGTTAACAAGTAAACACTTGTAGTATAATACAATGAGCTTCTCCTCCTAAAACTGGGTTCCAGAGGGATTGGAAAGTTGGTGTTCAAGAATTTCTGTCAGAGAGTTAGGGTCACTAGGGAATCTTTAATGTTAAGGAGGTTACAGGTTTAGTGCACTCAAGTATAGCTGAAAGACTGTACTGCCTTGGAATTACATTCCTCTATTTCCTGTATCTTGGTATTTAGATCTAGAGATTTGGTCAGATGCATGTGATACCTTTGGCAAGAATACTTCATAGATGGTGGTTTGTATTTCTACCAGGAGGCACAGAATGTCTGGCTGTCTCTCCTCTTATGATGCTCCTGCTGTTAGTGGTGATTATTCTGGCATTCCTTTTTCATTTATTAGTTGAAATATTTCTATGAAATGTTTTTTCATCCATTATCAGGTTACTCTAAGGAACCATTTGAGTATTTCCTTTTATTTTCCATGATTCAAGATAATAAGTTTGTTTCCTAACATTCTCCAAAGATGACCAGTGAGGTGTTTTGTTTTTTTACTTTGTAAATATTATTATGAACTTACAGATTCAAATTTGTTTGATGTGTTTCAGTGTATTTCACATATACAAAGTTGTTTTAACTTGAACCAGTGGGCGCGTACACGCCCACCTCAAGTGACTGCAGTAGTGTTTAGTAGTTTTCTTGCTGTCTGGTATGACTAGATGGTCCCGGTTCATCTTGTACGTTTCCTGCCCTACCCTGGGAAATGGTATTCAAGACTACAAACACAAGGGATAGTTATTATTAATGAGTTGGCCATTAATTCCACAAGAGAGCCAAGAAATACATATTGTATCATTTTAAGATTTACTTATTAGCACACACAGACATTTCCAGTTCACATTCAGGACTGCATTATTTATTTATTTATTTATTTATTTATTTATTTATTTATTTATTTATTTAAATAGTTTGTCAAGTTGGTTTCCATATAACACCCAGTGCTCATCCCCACAAGTGCCCTCCTCCATGCCCATCACCCTCCTTCCCCTCCCCCCAACCCCATCTGCCCTCAGTTTGTTCTCAGCATTCAAGAGTCTCTCATGCTTTGCCTCCCTCCCTCTCCCCCACTAATTTTCCCCTTCTTCTCACCCATGGTCCTTAGTTAAGTTCCTCCTAATCCTCCTATACGTGCAAACATATGGTATCTGTCCTTCTCTGCCTGACTTATTTCACTCAGCAGAACACCCTCAAGGTCCATCCATGTTGCTACACATGGCCAGATTTCATTCTTTCTCATTGCCATGTAGTATTCCATCGTATAGATAAACCACATCTTGATCCATTCGTCCGTTGATGGACACTTAGGTTCTTCCCATGTTTTGGCTATTGTTGAGAGTGCTGCTGTGAACTACATTATTTAACCTAATTGATCTGAATCTGTATCTGCCATACCAGAAATCCTGGTTCTCATCATAATCACTCATTTACTTTATTCCACTAATATGTACATACAGTCTCAAAGTAATTATACCAACATTATCACTAACATATGATTACTATTAACAGTTTAAGATATTTTAGTAGCTGTTTTTATCTCCAGGATATATCCATATGCTAGGAATATATATAGCCAAAATATAGTCAGATCATAAATTTTAAAGTCATTTATAATAATCTCTGATTCATTTATTTCATTTTATTTTAACTTTCAGAGATTGATTCACATCTTTTTCTAAATATATAAAATGTACATAATTCTGAAGTCTAATTTATAAAACAAGATGTATTCAGAGAAGTCTAGCTTCCATCTCTCTCCCCTCTACCCTTATTCTCTCTCTCTGTCTGCCCACCCCCAGTGTTTAGTTCATCTTTTCATTTTAAAAAGTAAGCGGGGCACCTGGGTGGCTTAGTCGGTTAAGCGTCCAACTTTCGCTTAGGTCATGATCTCGCAGTTCATGGGTTTGAGCCCCGCATCGGGCTCTGTGCTGACTGCCAGCTCAGAGCCTGGAGCCTGTTTCAGTCTGTGACTCCCTCTCTCTCTGACCCTCCCCTGCTCACGCTGTCTCTCTCTCTCTCTCTCCTAGAAATAAAAATAAAAAACATTAAAAAAAAATAAAAAATAAAAAAAAAATAAAAAGTAAGCAAGGGCGCCTGGGTGGCTCACTCCATTAAGTGTCTGACTTTGTTCGGCACAGGTCATGATTTCACCTGGGTTTGAGCCCTGTGTCGGGCTCTGGCTGACAGCTTGGAGCTCAGAGCCTGGAGCCTGCTTTGGATTCTATGTCTCCCTCTCTTTCTGCCCCTTCCCCACTTGTGCTTTGTCTCTGTCTCAAAAATAAACATATAAAGTAAAAAGCAAAGAGGTATATTTTCTTTCTTCCTCTTTTTAAGCAGTAGCATATTATACATATTTTTTTCCACCTTCCTTCTTCCCATAATAATATATCCATCCTGTAGATCACTCCATAGTAGTATATAGAAGTATTCTGCATAATCAGTCCCCAGAATTGATTGTGTTTTAATGTTAAGGGATAATTTTAGTTTTATTAGTTTTAAAACCTCAGGGCTTCTTTGTATTCTTAATGGCTTTGCAAGTAATAGTAAACATTTGTTAAATGAAACTTTATTATTAAAATATCTCAAGAAGAGCTTTTCAGGCTTCGTTTACATTTTCTTATGGCTTTATTGATTTTTTTATATTATTATTATTATTATATTATTATAATTATTAGTAATTATTTTACCAAATTTTAACATACAGTGTAATATTAGTTTCAGGTGTATAATATAGTGACTCAACACTTCCATGCAACACTCGGTGCCCATCACAAGTGTACTTTAATCCCCGTCACCTGTTTAACCATCCCCCCATCCACCTCCCCTCTGGTGACCATCAGCTTGTTCTCTGTATTTGAGTCTGTTCTTGGTTTGCCTCTCTCCCTTTTTCCTTTGCTCATTTGTTTCTTAAATTCCACATATGAGTGAAATCATATGGTATATGTCTTTCTTTTACTGACTTATTTTGCTGAGTATTATACTCTCTAGTTCCATCCATGTCATTACAAATGGCAAAATTTCATTCTTTTTTATGGCTGAATAATATTCTAGTGTATATGTGGTATGTTCTTTATCCATTCATCAGTTGGTAGACATTTGGGCTGCTTCCATAATTTGGCTGTTGTAAATAATGGTGTTATAAACAGGGGTGCAGGTATCCCTTTGAATTAGTGTTTTTGTGTTTTTTGGGTAAATACCCAGTAGTGTGATTACTAGATCATACAGTAATTGTATTTTTAACTTTTGGGGGAACCTTCATTCTGTTTTCCACAAGTGGCTGTACCAGTTTGCATTCCCACCAACACTGCAATAGGGTTTTCCTTTCTCCCATAGTAATAATTTTTAATGTAGCCTATATCCCACATATATTGTGGTATCTGAATGCTCTGTATTGGAATTTGAGAAGAAATCAGTAGGGTTAATCAAACATCAAACTAGTCATCTCTTTAAAACAATTTCCATCTTTTTAAGAGAGAAAGAGAGCACGGGCAGGGAAGGGGCAGGTAGACAGGAAGAGAGAATCCTAAGCAGGCTCCACACTCAGAGGGGAGCCAAACATGGGGCTTGACCTCACCACTATGAGATCTTGACCTGAACCAAAATCAGGAGTTGGGCACTTAACCTATTGAGCCACCCAGGCATCCCTAAAATCTCAATCTTAAAAGTACCATGTGTAGTTCTGTGTTTTAATATCATGTATCTCCCTAAACCAGGTTAGTTAGTATTCCTGCTGTTCCTAGTATATTTATAGCTTCGACTAAAAAAATATATTAAATTTAAGCCTTTAATTTTTGCACAGAACTTTGTTTAATAGACTATTATTTAGAGCAGTTATAGGTTCACAGCAAAATTGAGCAGATGATACAAAGATATCCCATATACCCCTTACCCACACATGCATAGTGTCCTCCATTATTGCCATCTACACTAGGGTGGTACATTGGTTAGGGTTGATGTGCCTACACTGAGAATGTATCATTATCACCCAGAGCCCACAGTTTACACTAGGGTTCATTCTTGGTGTACATTTTATGGGTTTGGAGAGATGTATAATGATACGTAGCCACCATTTCTAGTAACAGTATCTTCACTGCCCTCAAACTCCTCTGTGCTCTGCCTAGTCCTCCAATCCTCCCTGAAGCCTTGATTTTTTTTTTTTAATATTTTTATTTATTTCTAGGAGAGAGAGACACAGCGTGAGCAGGGGAGGGTCAGAGAGAGGGGGAGTCACAGACTGAAACAGGCTCCAGGCTCTAAGCTGGCAGTCAGCACAGAGCCCGACGCGGGGCCCGAACCCATGAACCGCGAGATCATGACCTAAGAGAAAGTCGGACACTTAACCGACTAAGCCACCCAGGCGCCCCTGAAGCCTTGATTTTTAAAGTTTAATTTTAAAATGAGCTTATCACCTTATTAACACCTTAGAATTTTCCTTTACACAAATTATTTCAGCCCCTCCCTTTTAGTGAAAATAACTATCAGGAAATACATTTTTTTAATTAAAAATTTTTTTAAATGTTTTATTTATTTTTGAGAGAGAGATAAGAGACAGCGTAAGCAGGGGAGAGTCAGAGAGAGAGCGAGACACAGAATCCGAAGCAGGCTCCAGGCTCTGAGCTAGCTGTCAGCACAGAGCCCGATGCAGGGCTCGAACCCACGAACTGTGAAATCATGACTTGAGCCAAAGTTGGATGCTTAACTGACTGAGTCACCCAGGTGCCCCAGGAAATACTTCTTAAGAAGAATTTTTTTTAAGTTTATTTTTTTGAGAGAGAGCGAGTAAGAGAGCATGTGAGTGGTGGAGGGGTGGAGGGGGGAGGGACAGAGGATCTGAAGTGGGCTTCATGGTAATAGCAGCGAGCCCGATATAGGGCTCAAACTCATGAACCAAACTGTGAGATCAACACCTGAGCTGAAGGCAGATGCCTAACTGGGCCACCCAGGTGCCCCTATTAGGAAATACTTCTGGGGCACTTGAGTGGCTCAATCAGTTAAGTGTCTGCCTTCGGCTCAGGTCTTGATCTCATGTTTTGTGGGTTCAAGCCCCTCATCAGGCTCTGTGCTGACAGCTCAGAGCCTAGAGCCTGCTTCAGATTCTGTGTTTCCCTCTCTCTGCCCTTCCCCCACTCGTGCTCTTTCCCTCTCTCTCAAGAATAAATAAAAACATTAAAAAATAAAAAAGGAAATACTTCCAATGAAAGTAGTTCATCAATATGGTAGAATTAGAGTCAGATGCCTTCATCTTCGAATGCAAAGTCCACCATTTTTTCTTCAGTCTTATACTAACAGAAATTTTCTTATTTTTATTGAAATCATATAACATAATGATTTGATATTATATATGTTGTAAAATGATCACAATAAGTCTAGTTAATATCCAGCACTATACATAGTTACAAATTGTTTTTCTTTGTGATAAGAACTTTTAATATCTACTCTTAGCAACTTTCAAATATGTAATACAGCATTTTTTTTTTTGAGAGAGAGGGAGCGAGTGAGGGGCCGAGAGAAAGAGAGAGGGAGAGAGAGAATCTCACAAGGGGCAGAGAGAGAGAGAGAAGCAGGGCTCAACCAAAGCGGGGCTCAAACTCACAAACTGTGAGATTATGACCTGAGCCGAAGTCTGATGCTTAACGGACTTACCCACCCAGGTGCTCTGTAGTACAGCATTATTAACTGTAGTGACCTTTACATCCTGTGACTTAGGAATTTTCTTTCTCAAGAGAAACTGGTCATGTCATGCTTATTTTTAGCTCCATTCAATTTGATTTAACAAAGAAAAATTCGAACCTAGTCATTTTACCTTAAATGTGGAAGTGGCTGAGTCTGTATTTGGATTGTTGCCGTCATTTGATTGGGCATTCTTGTGGGAGAGTCTTCACTGTAATCTGGACTCAGAAAGGAAGGAGACTTTTGGGGCACCTGGGTGTTTCAGTTGATTAAGCGTCTGACTCTTGGTTTCGATTCAGGTCACAATCATAATTTGTGAGATCAATCCCCACATCCGGCTCTGCACTGACAGGAAGGAGCCTCCTTGTGACTCTCCCTCTCTCTCTGCTCCTCCCTTGCTCTGTCTCTCAAAACAAATAAATAAACATTTAATAAAGAGAAGGGAAGGAGACTTCCTCTCACTGCTCTAGTACCTCTTTTTGACCTGGCCAATTAATCTCTGGATTTTGTGAGAATATAAATTTGTTTAATAACTATAAGAACAATGTAAGCAAAGGTTTAGTTTTCATTAAGGGTATCTTATTTATTGAGAATGCCCTCTACCAACATTCTGCTTCCTATAAAAGTTACCTGGTATTCTCTGTGTATGCTTGACTCTCTTTTTCATTTCTTTATCCAGTGCATTCCTCTCTTCGTTCAGCTTGTTTTGGAGAGATTAACCCGAGGAGTGAAAACTAGTGAGCTCCGCACCATGTGTCTTCAGGTCGCCATTGCTGCCTTGTATTACAACCCTGATCTGCTGCTACATACATTAGAACAAATGCAGTTGCCTCACCACCCTGGACCGATAACTGTACAGTTTATAAATCAGTGGATGAATGATACGGATTGTTTCCTCGGGTATGTGTCTTTTGGGTTTTACTCTACATTTCTCTTTCTGGAACGTTGACTTTTAAAAATGTAAAATAGTGTATGAAGGGAAATTTTCATTTTTAAGAATTATTTTTAGTGTATTGTTAACATAAATTTTAATTTTTAGAGAATTAAGACTGTTTGGGGAGTATAATTTAGTGAGAAGAATGTAGGCTCTGAAAATTAGGTGTAGCCTGTCGCTAGTTGTTTTTAACTGCTGTGATAGTGTTAGATCTTTAGGCAATGAGAATGAAGTGTTCATCAAGCTCCACGACTATTAAGTGTCTATAGGTAAAAACATTCCAAATGGGGTCAGGTTTCTAAGGAAAATGCCAGTTTGGCAAAGATGTACTGTCACAGGATATTGAAGTCTGTGGATCTCAAGGGGGCTTGTTCTCAAATGTGAGGTCAGAAGGAAGGAATGTTCATTGTAGCCCGGGTGCTGCCCTGGTGGAAGAGTTTGTCTTTATGTGAAGGAAACACTCTCTTACTTCTCAAACTTAGGAAAAATGGGATGTCGAGTAGCAGGTACATGCCCACCTCAAGTGACCCAACACCTGTTAGTGACCATTATGCTAGAATTTGAGCTGGACTGCCAATTGATTTGTTTAAAACATTAGATACAACCAGTGTTTTGTTTTTTAAGTTTTATAAGATATCATTTAGAAAAATTTGCTGGGGGAAGAGAATTCCAGTAGGAGTAGTCAGGACACTGCCAAGTGATGGAGGTGTGAATTAGCCTGGCAGCACAGGTGTGCGGGAAGATACTCCTAAGCTGCTGCATGTATTCTAACTTTTCTGCTTGTAGGAGACTGGAATTTGTCCTTGATTTAGATTTTTTTATTAAAGGATTGAAGGGAAGAACATACTTTCAAAAGAAATTGTGCTTACTCTCAACAATAGCCAAAACATGGAAAGAGCCTAAGTGTCCATCAACTGACGAATGGATCAAGAAGATGTGGTTCATCTATACCATGGAATACTACATGGCAATGAGAAACAATGAAATCTGGCCATGTGTAGCAACATGGATGGACCTTGAGGGTGTTATGCTGAGCGAAATAAGTCAGGCAGAGAAGGACAAATATCATGTTTGCACGTATAGGAGAATTAGGAGGAACTTAACTGAGGACCATGGAGGAGAAGAAGGGGGAAAATAGTGGGGGAAAGGGAGAGAGGCAAACCATGAGAGACTCTTGAATGCTGACAAAAACTGAGGACTGATGGATGTGGGGGGGAGGGGGATGGGCATGGAGGAGGGCACTTGTGGGGATGAGCACTGGGTGTTATGTGGAAACTAATTTGACAATAAACTATAAAAAAAAAAAAAAAAAATTGTGCTTAAAGTTACCTCTGACAGATTTAGGGAGCAGAGGCTTTGTCCCTCACAGTTACGCAGTTGGAATGCTTATCTCTTTATTAGCATCTAGAAGCAGTTTTCCAAAGATAGAAAGGGTGTTCCTACTATTGCACAGGCTGGGCAGGCTTGGCTTGTGCTTCCTGGGACTCCTAGAGTCCCACTTGATGCTGCTGTCTCCTGCTGTGATCCTCCTGACACCAGATCCTCAGGTCTGGTGCCGTTCCCCTTATAAGGTATGCTTCTGGCTTCAGTAACTTGAATCAGCCACTGCAGTGGGTTGGGATTGGCGGGGTAGTGTGACGGGCATGTGGTGATGACACAGGCACGGCCTGGGAAGCAGCCGCTGGAGCCGGAGCCGGAGCTGGAGCTTGTGGAATTCTCTTTCTTTTTTTTTAACAGCGAAACAAGGCTTTAATCAACGTTCTTGCAAGAGCAGTCGTCTGATGGGCAGGCACATTCAGAGTAATTAGAGCAGGCAATTTATCTCCTAGCATAGAAGTTCCTCCCCTGATTCCTTATTGGCTGAGTCCTACAGAGGTGACAGCCTTACCCAAAGGTGGCCTGTGTCCATGTAAGGCAAAAAGTAGTCTAATTGGAAGAAATGTGTGTTCTTTGAGGTGATGCAGAGACTTCAGTTCTTTGGCGCATTCTCATTGCACAGCCTGAGAAACGGAGAGGGGAAGAAGAACCAGGAAGTGAAGTGTTTAAGGGGTTGGGACTGGTGGAGTTCTCTTTCATCTGTGCTCCTGCTCTCGGCCTCCAGGATGGCAGAGATTGTGGCTTCTCTGAGAAGCGCACGTTCTCAGGCTTGGAAGATTCTGGCAATGACAGTACTGAAGATGACCCGGCCGAGGGAGAAGCTAGGATCAGTGACCACTGGGCAGCAGGTGCAGGCCGGGAGCTCTTCCCCAAGGACGGAGGTGATGAGGGTGCAGGGCTGAGAAGAGTGTGTGGAACCGCTCTGATGGGGAAGACATCTGGAACGTGGCAGGCAGGGTGCCCCTGGAGTGGTAGGAGGACTTCGCCTACGTGGACAGTGACCTGGGTGGAAGGCACAGCTACAAGCCCCTGTGTACCTGTGACAAGCCGGACCAGTTTTGGGCAAAATGGATGCTGCTGACTACCGGCGCACGGTGCAGGACTGGACGACAGGGCATGACATATGGCTGCCCAGTGAGCAGGTGGCCCTGGTACGGTGGCCGCACAGGGGCCGGTTGGGGGACATGAGCTTTGGTCTGTATGGAGCTGGCTGTGGACTTCTTCACTGGGGACCTCGTGGGCCCCTCAGGAACCAGCCGACCTGCTGACAATCCTAGCTTCCTCCTTCCTCCCATCCCTGGAGGAGGAGAAGGTCTCTCACCTGGGGCATGTGCCAGTAAGCTGGGCCGGGTGCAGCCTCACCTTCACTGGCCCTAGACCCCAGCGCCCCCCCCCCCAACCCCCGCCCAGCTTCAGTGATCTGTGGGCATGGAAGACCCCGGACCAGCACAAGATGCACATGCCCGCTCCCACGCTGGTCGTAGCCGCCACGCTGAGCTCTACGGCCCACCTCCCACGTACCCGCCCAGCGAAGAGGCGTGGGAGCAATGGGGGCCAGGTGAGAGGATGCCCAGCTTCCCGCCGCACAAGTTCCCGAACCTGTGGCCCATGCCTGAGTGTAGCCGCTTCCTCCAGGAATGCTTCACGCGCTGCCTTGACCCCTCCTGTGCCCACAGCAGTGCACGATGAGGGTGAATGTGGACCCTGAAGACCTCATCCCCAAACTGTTCCGGCCGCAGGACCTTTGCTCACATGCCAGGTCCTGGTCTATTAGGGGCACAGCAACCTTGTCCACTACCTTTGTGTTATTCTGGAGAGGCCAGTGGCTGGCTTCAGGCTTTGACGATGGCTTGCTATGGCTGTGGGAGGTGGCTGCTGCCCCCTGCGTGAGGACCGTGCCCGTGGGGGGGTATGCTGAGGAGTATTGGCTAGAGCCCTCACCCCACATCTGCCTGGTGGCTGTGGCCATAGAGGACGCGGTGGTGCTACTGATCCCTGTCCTGGGGGCCCGGCTGGTGTACAGGCTGCTGCCGGCTGGAGACCTGAGGAGGAGCGCCAGGCGGACCTGTGGCTGCACATCTGCCATGGGAAGCCGGTGATGCTGTTGTCCTGGCATGGGTTCGGGGACTTCTTGGCTGTGGCCCTGGCACCTGCAGGCCCACGCCGGTGCTGATCTACCAGCTGAGTGGGCGCTGCAGCCACGGACAGGTGCCATGGTGGCTTCTCCCCAGCCCCACCCTTTGTGCTAGTGGCTTCCAGGGCAGCATCTGCCTTTACGATCTCCTGTGCCAGGAGCTCACCCAGAAGCTGAGACCAACTGCAAGTGGGTGTTGAGCCGGGCCGTGCACCCTGCAGGGGCCAAGGTCATCTGTGGGAGCTATGACAGCAAGCTGCTGTGGTTTGACCTGGACCTTCTGGTGAGCCGTACAGGGTGGTGAGGCACCACAGGAGGGCCCAAAGGGCTGTGGCCTTCCACAGCTGGTACCAGGTCTTCATATCTGGCTGTGACAGCGGAGGGTCATTGTCTGCCATAGGATGGTACGCAGTGACTGCTGCAGAGCCCGCTGCTGGTGCCTCTGAGGGTGCTGTAGGGGACACATGCTGACCCGGAACCTGGGTGTACTGGATGTGGCTCTCCACACCACCCCGAGCCGTGGGTCTTCTCGCAACCAATGGCACTGTCTACCTCTTCACCCAAGTCACATGTTTCCCCAGGGGCCAGGCTGTGTGTTTGCTCAGTATCTTAACGGAGGTGTTCTCCCCACTGGAAAAAAGAAAATCAAGCAGGGCAAATAATGAATAACAGAAGCTTGTAATATAGTTCATCATTTCATTTGTTGTATATTACTGTTATTTTAAACAAATTGAGTTACTGCCAAATGAATTTTTTGTTCATGTCTGCGATTTTAAGTGTGTTATACTAAATATAGTAGTCTTCCCATTCTTAATATTTTTAAACAATTCTGAAAAAACAAAAAGATGTCTGAAATGTATACTGGTCAAACCTTTTTCCTTTAGGGGTGTCTAGGTGGCTCAATGAGTTAAGCATCCAACTTTGGCTCAGGTCCTGATCTCATAGTTCAGGAGTTTGAGCCCTGCATCAGGCTCTGTCTGTGCTGACAGCTCAGAGCCTGGAGCCTGCTTTGGATTCTGCCTGTCTGTCTGTCTCTTCCTCTTTCCCTCGCTCCCCAGCTCATACTCAGTCTCTCCCTCTCTTTCAAAAATAAACATTAAAATTTTTTTTTCAAACTTTTTTCTTTCAGAATCAAATTTTCCTTATCCTATGTTATGGCAGAGAATATTTAATAGATTTACTTATAGACATTAAGTTTCACTTGCTTATTAATATGTTGAGTTTCTGAATAGCTTTTGGCCCCGGGGGTTAGTGTACAGTGCATTTGCTAAGAAATCTGTAGTCTAATGAAGACAGTCTGAATTTTTCCTTTTTTCCGTTGGATAGGAATTTTATGCTGTCAAAGGCATTCCTGCTTTACTAGAACTTGTTATGTCAAGGCGCAGATAAGACATTCACATCAGTCATAAATTGATACTATAGTAAGATTCACCATATTGATTACAGACTTTTATACCTCTATGATGATAATTAATTGGCTTATAAAGCTTAATTTATATAGGATTTCATGTAGTACAAAATGGGGGATCCCTCTATATAATTCCATTGAGTGAACCCTAAAATCACCTTGGCCTTTTTTTCTTGTAGATCTTCAATTGTCCTCATTTCTCATGAGTACCTTTTTTTTTCTTTGTGATTTGTAGGCATCATGACCGGAAGATGTGTATAATAGGACTGAGTATCCTTTTGGAATTGCAAAACCGACCTCCTGCAGTAGATGCTGTGGTGGGACAGATTGTTCCCTCAATTCTTTTCCTTTTCCTTGGCCTAAAGCAGGTCTGTGCTACTAGGCAACTGGTAAACCAGGAAGATCGCTCAAAAGCAGAGAAGGCTGATATGGAAGAAAACGGTAAAGTCTTCTAATTGTAATGAATGCTAGAATTGATTTAGAATGCATTTTCTCTGAATTTTAGTCTATTTGGAATCATTAAACAGTTACAATCTTTGGCTTGTTGCACATTGGTCATATATTTTGGGTTTGGTTGACATATCCTGTAATGTAAATTTAAATTTAATTTTTTGACATTTAATTATTGAGCTTAATGAATGTTGTTACACTCTGGAAAATTCAGATACATTTATAACAGAATCATATAGTTTTGACAATGAGTTAGGAACCACTGTTTCATTTTCTTGTTTGTGCCAACAGTCTCTGTGAGGTCAGCAGCATGGATTCAATGAACCATCAGTTAAGAGAAGTATCAGTGTAGCAGATTAATAGAGTGCCTGATGTTCTTTTAATGGTTCTTAAAAATTGTTATTGGGAGAATTTTATGGTTTATATATTATTAAATTTGGAGTAAAGTACATAAATGAGGGTTATTTGCTTAATTGAGAGTCAGAATAATATTGTTAGAGTCGAGGATATTAGATCTTTATTAATGATAATTGTGAAACTACTTGCTTGGGCACAGGAAGTAACCTAATCCAACTCCAAATGGAAAGTTTTTCCTCTTCCAGTTAAAAGAAGGTTTCTTCTTCCTTTCTTTTTTTCTCTTTCTCTCTTTCTCTCTCTTTCTCTTTCTCTCCCCTCCCCTCCTTTCTTTTTTCTTCCTCCCTCCCTCCCTTCCTTCCTTCCTTCCTTCCTCTCTTCTTCCCTCCCCTCCCCTTCTTTTCTTCCTTCCTTCTTTATATAATTTATTGTCAAGTTAACTAACATACAGTGTATACAGTGTGCTCTTGGCTTCAGGAGTAGATTCCCATGATTCATTGCTTACATTCAATACCCAGTGCTCATCCTAACAAGTGCCCTCTTCAGTGCACCTTACCCATTTTTCCCACCCTCTCCTGCCCCTCTGCTCCCATCAACCCTCAGTTTGTGCTCTGTATGTAAGAGCCTCTTATGGTTTGCCTCTATCTCCATTTGTAACAATTTTTTCCCTTCGTTTCTCCCATGGTCTTCTGTTAGTTTTCACTCATATGTGGAATTTGAAAAACTTACGATATTTGTCAAAAACAATTTCTTTAGGGGAGCCTGGGTGTCTCGGTCAGTTAAGCGTCCTACTTTGGCTCAGGTCATGATTTCACAGGTCGTGGGTTCCATCCCCGGGTTGGGCTCTGTGCTGGCAGCTCAGAGCCTGGAGCCTGTTTCAGATTCTGTGTCTCCCTCTCTGTCTGCCCCTCCCCCTCTTGCTCTCTGTCTCTCAAAATAAAAAAAAGACATAAAAACAATAAAAAAAAAAACCAATTTCTTTAAATGAGAAAAATCAGAACATTTCATGTAAAACATACAAGTGTAGATTTAAACATTTTGCATTCAACTAGCATCATCCTAATTTGAGTATGAGGAATGGTACTCTTCTCTAACCCCTATCAGAAGCATACTTCTGATCTAATTTGCTTTCCTGAATTCTATGTAGGACTTTTGAAGTAATGCTTCATTACTAGAAGAGTTTTTATTCTTTTGCTAAGTGTAGGCCAACAGTTATAGAATTCTTTTTTTCAGTATGTTATAATGTTCTTTCTAATTTTTTATTTTGTAAACTGTTGGCTTATGACTAATATGACTGAGAAAAAAATTTCAGGTAATTTCCCGGACTTCTGTTCAATTTCTACTGAACTACAGAATGATTAATTAGGAAAGGTATTTCTTGCTATTTTTGTCATAGATATGTATATGTGTCATATATATATGTATATATATGATTGAAACTGTTGTTTTATAGGACTAGTTTTGGAGTAATACTGCCTGGTTTGGGTTTACTCTAGGTTTTTCCATCGTGGGTTGATTTTGTTCTGCATTTACTATCTTCCAGTTATTTATAATACTGGGCTAACTGCTTAGAACAGATCAACACTGAAAATAGAAACAGAATCCATGGTGATATACAATTCAGCTTTCAACTTTTCAACACACACGTAACTATTTTTTCTTTGTATTTCTATATTTTTCTGTTTCTATTAGCAGAAATGACCTCATTTGAACACTTCTGAGTGTTAAAAGACCCAAATTCTCAGTGGAAAGTCATTGTTATTTAAAACACATGCACTGGAACGCCTGTGGCTCAGGTCATGATCTTGCAGTTTCTGAGTTTGAGCCCTGCATCAGGCTCTGTGCTGACAGCTCAGAGCCTGGAGCCTGCTTTGGATTCTGTGTCTCCCTCTCTCTCTGCCCCTCCCCCGCTTGTGCTCTGTCTCTCTCTCTCAAAAATAAACAAACATCAAAAAAAATAAATGCACTGACTGCACAAAAATTTTGGGAGTCTGATTAGGTAGCATTTTTTTTTTTTTACAATAGTTTATTGTCAAGTTGGTTTCCATATAACACCCCGTGCTAGATAGCATTTTTATATAAATGAATATGAGGCAGCCATAGCAAAACAGTAGTAATGACCAGTGAACTATAGATTTAGGGTTACTTGGAAATTGTTTTCAGTGAGGAGGATAAAACCTTTTTTTTTTTTTTAAGTATATTTATTTTCAAGAGAGACAGAGCATTAGCAGGGAGGGGCACAGAGAGGAGACACAGAATCTGAAGCAGGCTCTAGGCTCCAAGCTGTCAGCACAGAGTCTGATGCAGGGCAAGAACTCATGAACCACAAGATCATGACCTCAGCTGAAGTTAGATGCTTAGCTGACGGAGCCACCACCCAGGCACCCCTAAAGTCATTTTCAATGTAACAAACTATAAAGTTTTATTTTTAGAATTTCATGTAAAAATAGGTACTAGTTTTTCCATTTCTAGAATGTCATAATTTTTGTTCTATGGAATTTTATGTTTTGTCCTTTTGTGTTTTGATTCCTTTTAAATTATTAATGGATTGCCAGAGGAGATTTCAAGTGATGAAGAGGAGACGAATGTAACCGCTCAAGCAATGCAGTCGAATAATGGAAGAGGTGAAGATGAGGAGGAGGATGATGATGACTGGGATGAAGAAGTGCTGGAAGAAACTGCCCTTGAGGGATTCAGCACTCCACTTGACCTTGACAATAGTGTGGATGAATATCAAATTTTTACACAAGCTCTGCTAAGTATGTCTTTACTCCCTAAATTTTCAGATATTTTCTCTAAATTCTTTCTTCATTTCTTTCAGTTAAAAATTGTTTTGGGACCTGTCCAAAATTGGCTTAGATGTTAAAAATGGTTTTAGTTGTGGTAAGCTGTCCAAATGGAAAAGTCTGGGAGGCTTAACGGATGGTTTTGCCTCAAGCACCAACTGGAGTTCTTGGTGTGGGAGTGAAGCTGAAGCTGCAGGTACTGGGAGAATCTGGAGGAAAATGGTAGCATGTGAGTGGAGATGTTTGCCAGGGTCTGGATTTTAGGGAGCGTAGTAAAAGCCCAGGAGGAAGAGATGGTGAAGGAGGCAGAGAACTGGGCACCGCAGAGATTTGCAGTGTCCTGACCTTTCTCTGATAGCCCCACATGATTAGATATGGAGTGAGTACTCAGGGGAAATAAGCCTTTGCTGGAATGTTTGTCTCTTACTTTCTGCAATCATTTCGTTGCAGTTTGATCATGTACTTCTGTTCTCTGTAATGACAGATTCTCATCTTTTTCTTCTTCTACCCTCCCCTCCCCTCCTAATACAACAGCTGTGCAGAATCGGGATGTTGCCTGGTACCAGCTGCTGATGGCACCGCTCAGTGAGGACCAGAGGAGGGCGCTGCAGGAAGTGTATACCCTGGCAGAGCACCGGAGGACAATAGCAGGTCAGCCAGCTGCATTCCCAGAGTGGATGCTATCAGGGTGCCGGTAGGCAGCCTTATTAATGAGCAGCCTTATTACCTTCTTAATGAGCCTTGTGACACATAAAGACTGTTTAAAAATTGTTAGAGGCCAGCCTTTCAAGATAATTATTATTGTATGATTTTCTTTTTAATCACTCATGATATCTGAACTGCAAAATCCTGTGTATTAATAGGTGTCTTTTAGTGGTAGTGTTACCCTCTGTTTTGGGGCCAAAATTAAGGCATCATGGTGAGGAAGTCTAGCTGAGTGAGAATTAATCGGTTGGGTCCCCCATCTAAACTGCAGATAGATCAAAGCACCTCATGAATTCTTGCCAGGAGCTTGCCTTCCTGGAAAGGAAACACTCTTCATTTCTTTTGCTGGGCTTTACATATTGGTGATTCTTGTTGATTTTCAGTTTTGACCTGGAGAAATTATTTTATGCAGACATTCTTATGGCCACTCCTAGAAAATCAATGGAGAAGATTCTGTAATTACAAAAATATTTTAGTGGAAAACCTAGAACAGGTGCCTGGAATTTAGAAACTAAGTTCTTCTGCATAGAATTCACTTGTCAGCCCTGCACAGAGTCTGCATCAGTCTCCCTGATAGGAGAATTCTGGGCACATTTTCAGCAGTAGACTATAGAGCTATTAAAAACAACTTTGTGATTTGTTTTCATTTTGGTCAGTTTTCCTGGAAGTTGAGATGGGGGAGGTAAAGTTTTTCCATTTTGTTCATTTTTAGCAGTTTTTCTGTGATAGTGAACATAAGTACTTGCTGACATAGCCCTATTAAATGCTGATGCTCAGGGACTTCCAGGGAAGGTGGAGTGGGAGGACCCTGAGCTCACCTTACAGATACGACTAGGTAACACTTATATCAGGGTAATTAACCCAGAACATGACCCGATGGGTGGCACAGCAGACTCCAAAACTAAATGCAGAGAAGGGTCCACATCAGACAGGGTAGGAAGAGCAGAGATGCAGTGGGGAGCTAAATGGACTACGGGTCTGTCCACGGGAGGGAAGGACCTGCAGGTGTGGAGAAGGGAGAGAACAGACCATCATCACACGAACCTGCGTGGGAAGATGAATCCCCGTAACATTGGGCTTTGAAAACCAGAGGGGCCAAATTTCATGAGTTCTGACAACCAGCAGGACTTAAAGCCTGGAACTTTGAAAATCATCGGGCTCAGTTCTGGGAGAGTCTGGAGGGTGATGGGAAACTGAGTCTCCATCCCTTTAAAGACACAGCACAACAAACAGCCTGCGAAACACAGCATAGAAGAACACTTTGACAAACGCCCAGGACATGCAGGATGGAGAATTATTTACTAATCTGTGTGTTCCAGAGAGACTGAGATTGCTAGGAGACTGCTTCAGGAACAGAGTTGCTGGTGGGTTCCAGTTCCCTTCTCCTTCCAGCATAAACACTCAGACACCTGCAGAAACCAGCCTGGAGTCAGCATTCACTGCCTAACTTGCTTATACTGTGCCCGACCCTTTACAGCTAGGTCTGCCTCAGTTGTGATGCTGTGGGCCCTTTCCCTAGAAGACCATTGGGAACCTTGCCAACACCATGCCTCTCTACTGTGTGCATAGTGGGGTCTCAGTCCCAGCAGTGGCAAGGTGGCCACCTCTGGAGGATGCAAGAATCTTGTTAAAACTGTGCACCCTGCCTGTGTATGCTTTGCAGATGGGTGTGGCCAGCCATGATCTCAGCAGTGGAGACATGTCCCCTCTGAGAGAGGTCTAGTACCACCTTGTTAAAACTGCGTTCTCCACCCATTACTTTCAAGAGCAAAAGATGTAGCTGAATGAATTTCCTAGCACACAGAAAGATCCACAAAATGAGACAGAGGAATATGTCCCAAATGAAAGAAAAGGACAAAACAATAACAAGACACCTAAGCCAAACAGATCAGCAATATGCCTGATAGAGAATTTAAAGTAATGATCATAAAGATACTTGCTGGAATTGAGACATCAGTGGAGGATTTCAGTGAGATATGTAACAAAGAGAAAACATTGAAAAAGAACCAGTCAGAGATGAATGAAGAACATGATAATTGGAATTAAAATTACACTAAATGGAATAAGTAGCAGACTAGAGGAAGCAGAAGGGATTGGCAACCTGGAGGACAGAATAATAGAAAGTAGTCAAGCTGAGCAGGTGAGAGGAAGACAAATTATGCAAAATGAGAATAGACTTCAGGAACTCCATGACTCCATCATGTGTGATAACATTTGCATTTTAGGGATGCAAGAAGAAGAAGAGAGAAAAGGGGGCAGAAAGTTTATTTGAAGAAATAATAGCTGAAAGCTTCCCTAATCTGAGGAAGAAAACAGACATCCAGACCCAGGAGGTACAGAGATTTCCCAACCAAATCAACCAAAGGAAGTCCATTCCAAGACACATAATAATTAAAAGGGCAAAAAGTAGTGATAAAGAGAATTTTAAAAGCAGCAAGAGAGAAGGAGAAAGTTATGTACAAGGCTATCAGTGGATTTTTCCACAGAAATTTTGAGTGACAAGATATATTTAGAGTGCTGGAAGGAAAAGAATCTGCAGCCAACAATATTTTATCCAGCAAGGCTATCATTCAGAATAGGAGGAGAGATAGAGTTTCCCAGACAAACAAAAGTTAAAGAAATTCATGACCACTAACCCAGCACTACAAGAAATGTTAAAGGGACTCTTTCAGTAGGAAACAAAAACCATGAGTAAGAAAAGCAGGAAGCACAAAAGAAGTGAAAGTAAGTATATCTATAAATACCAGAGGACTCACAAAATAGAAGGATGTAAAGTATGACAGCATCTACCTAAACTATGGGTGGTGGGAGGAAGGATAGGACTAAAGAATGGTTTTAAACTTAAGTGACCATCAAATTAGCATAGACTGCTGTATATAGCGGACGTTATCTACAAACCTGATGGTAACCACAAATCAAAACCAGTAATAGATATGCAAAAAATAAAGGAATCCAAGTATATCACCAAAAAAGCCAACTTATGGGGAGGGAAGAGAGCTAGGAAAAAAAGGAATGGAGAACTACTGCAGAAATAACCACAAAACAAGTAACAAAATGGCAATAAATACATACCTATACATAATTACTTTAAATGGACTAAATTCTCTAGTCAAAGAGTGTGATGGAATGGATGGAAAAACAAGACCCATCTATATGCTGTCCTCAGGAGACTCATTTCAGACCCAAAGACACATGCAGACTGAAGGAAAAACAATTATCATGCAATTGGAAGCAAAAAGAAAGCCAGGGTAGCAATACTCATATTGGACAAAATAGATGTTAAAGACTTAACAAGAGACAAAGAGAGGACCCTACGTAATTATAAAGGGAACAATCCAACAAGAAGATAAAACCAACAAAAAATTTGTAGATATTTATGCACCCAACATGGGAACACACAAATACATGAAACAACTAGTTCCCTTATTTGTTATTAACTGACAGTAATACAGCAACAGTAGGGGACTTTAACACCCCACCTGTATCAATGAAGAGATATATAAACAGAAAACAAGGAAATAGTGGCATTGAAGGACATATTGGACCTGATGGATTTAACAGATATATTCAGAACATTCTGTCCTAAAACAGCAGAATACACATTCTTTTCAAGTGCACATGAAACGTTCTCCACAATAGATCACATATCAGGCCATGAAACAAGTTTTGACAAATTCAAAAAGATTGACGTTATATGCATCTTTTCTGAGCAGAATACTATGAAAGTAGAAATGAACCACAAGAAAAAACCTGGAAAGAACACGAGTACGTGGAGATTAAATAACATGCTACTAAACAATGAATGAGTCAATCAAGAAATCAAAGAAGAAATAAAAAGATACATGGAGACAAATGAAAATGAAAACACAGTTGTCAAAGATTGTTGGGAGCTGCAAAAGCCATTGTCAAGACAGATGATAATGATACCAGTCTACTTCAAGAAACAAGAAAAATCTTAAATAACATTACACCCGAGCAAGAAAAAAAAGAACAAATCCCCAAACTAGGAGAATGAAGGAAATAATAATGAAAGAGCAGAAATAAATGATATAGAGACTGAAAAACAGTAGATCAATAAAACCAGGAGCTGGTTCTGTGAAAAGATCAACAAAATTTATAAACCTTAGCTGTACCCATCAGAGAGAGAAAGAGAGGATTCAAAATCAGAAGTGAAAGAGGGTTAAGTACCAACACCACAGAAATACAAAAGATTGTAAGAGAATATTGTGAAAAATTATATGCCAATGAATTGGACAACCTATAAGAAATGGATAAATTCCTAGAAACATTGCCAGTAATGAACCAGTACTTCCAAAACTGAACCAGGAAGAAATAGACTATTTGAACAGATCAGTTACTGGCAATAAAATTGAAATAATAATCAGACTCCCAACTCACAGGTGAATTCTAGCAAACATTTAAAGAAGAGTTAATATCTATTCTTCTTAAACTTTTCAAAGAACTAGAAGAGAAGGCAAAACTTCCAAATTCATTCAATGAGGCCAGCATTACTTTGATACCAAAACCAAATAAAGATACCACAAAAAGAACTACAGGGCCAATATTTCTGGTGAAGATAGATTCAACAATCATTAATAAAATATTAGTATTTTTTTAACACTAAATCCAACAGTATGTTAAAAAAATAATTTATTATCACAATCAAGTGAGATTTATTTCCAGGATGCAAGAGTGGTTCCATATTTGCAAATCAATCAGTGTGATATATCTCATTAATAAGAGGAAGTATAAAAACCATATGATCATTTCAATAGATGCAGAGAAGCGTTTGACAATGTACAACATCCAGTCATGATACTAACACTCAGCCAAGTTGGAGATGGAACATAGCTCAACAAATAAAGACTACATGTGAAAAACCCACAGCTAACATCATACTGAATGGTGAAAAACTGAGAGTTTTTCTTCTAAGATCAGGAATAAGAGACAAGGATGTCCACTCTCACCACTTCAACATAGTACTGGAAGTTCTACCCACAGCCAGTCAGACAAGACAAAGGGCTAAAGGCATCCAAATTCATGAAGAAGAAGTAAAACTTTCACTATTTGCAGATGACATGAGATTGTATACATAGAAAACTTAAAGAATCCATTGAAAAACTACTAGAACTGATAAATGAATTCATTAACATCATGGGGTACAAAATCAACATGCAGAAAACTGTTGCATTTGTATACACTAATAATGAAATGGCAGAAAGAGAAATTAAGAAAACAGTCCCATTTACAATTGCACCAAAAAGAATAAAATACCTAGGAATAAATGTAACCAAGAAGGTAAAAGACCTGTAGTTTGAAACGTATAAAACATTGATGAAAGAAATTGAAAATAACACAAAACAAATGGAAAGATATTCCATGTTTGGTTGGAAGAATTAATACTGTTAAAATGTCCATACTGCTCAAAGCAATCTACAGATTTAATGCAATCCCTATCAAAATACCAAAAGTATTTTTCACAGAACTAGAACAATCTTTTTTAAATTATTTTTTAAATGTAAAAAAAAATTTTTTTTAATTTTTGAGAGAGATAGAGTGGGGGAGGTATAGACAGAGGAAGAGACACAGAATCTGAAGCAGGCTCCAGGCTCTGAGCTGTCAGCACAGAGCCCGACGTGAGGCTCAAAGTTGTGAACTGTGAAGTCATGACCTGAGCTGAGGTCCGACACTTAACCAACTGAGCCACCCAGGTTCCCCTACAACAAACAGTCTTAAAATTTGTATGGAACCACAAACAATCCCCCAAAATCAAAGCAGTCTTGAAAAATAAAAACAAAATTAGAGGAATCACAGTCCCAGATTCCAAGGTATATTACAAAGCTGTAGTAATCAAAACGGTATGGTACTGGCACAAAAATAGACACACAGATCAAGAATGGAAAGCTAATAAACCCATACTTATATGGCCAATAAATCTGTGACACAGGAGGCAAGAATATGCAATGGACAAGAGTCTCTTCATCAACGGTTTTGGGAAAGCTGGACCACTTTTTTACACCATACATAAAAATAAACTCAAAGTATATTAAGGACATAAATATGAGACCTGAAACCGTAAACTTCCAGAAGACAGCACAGCCAGGAATTTCTCTGATGCCATAACAACATTTCTCTAGACATGTTTCCTGAGGTAAGAGAAACAAAAGCAAAAATAAATTGTTGGGATCACACCATGATAAAAAATTTCTGCACAGCAAAGGAGACAGCCAACAAAACTAAAAGACAACCTACTGAGTGGGGAAGATATTTGCAAATGATAGTCCAGTAAAGAGTTAGTACAAGTTCTTTATACAACTCAATACCCAGAAAACAAATAATCCTTTTTTAAAAAATGGGCAGAAAACTTGAACAGACGTTTGTCCAAAGACGACATCCAGATGGCCAACAGACATGTGAAAAGATGCACTCATCATCAGGAAAATGCAAATCAAAAGCACAATGAGAGATCACCTTACACCTATCAGACTGTCTAAAATCCAACACAAGACACAACAGGTGTTGGCAAGGATGTAGAGAAAAAAGAAACCTTGTGCGCCGTTGATGGGAATGCAAATTGGTGCAGCACTTGGAAGACAGTATGGAGGTTCCTCAGAAAGTTAAAAATACACTTACCATATAATCCAGTAATTGCACTACTGGGTATTTAGCTAAAGAATACAAAAACACTAATTCAAAGATATATATATATATATATATATCTTTGAATATATATATATAATATATATATTGTAGATATATAATATAAAAATCTATATCCCTATGTTTATTGCAGTATTATTTACAATAGCCAATTGATGGAAGCAGCCCAGGTGTCCATCAATAGGTGAATGGATAAAGAAGTTGTATATATATGTACAATGGAATATTATTCAGCTATAAATAAGAATGAAGTCCTGTCATTTGCAACAGTATGGATGGATCTAGAGAGTACAATCCAAGCAAGACAAGCCAGAGAAATAGAAATGCCATATGATTTCACTCATATGTGAAATTTAAGAAAAATGAACGAAGGAGGGGAGGGAAAGAGCGACAAACCAAAATACCTATCCTTAACTATAGAGAACAGTTGGTTACTAGAGGGGAGGTGGGTGGAGGAGTGGGCAAAATAGGTGAAAGAGTTTAGGAGTACACTTACCTTGATGAGCAGTGAGTAACATATGGAAGTGTTAAATCACTATATTGTATACCTGAAACTAACATAACACTGTATGTTAACTACGCAAGAATTAAAGCCAAAGAAAGGCTAATGCTTGGTTGAGCAGAATATCATCATGAGTCACATTCCTTCACAATGGTAAGTATAAATAAATCTACCTCATTTTAGGTTATTTCCAACTTTGTCACCTTAAATACTCTTCTTTTTTTCCCTCCCTTTCTCTTGACAAATACTAGAGGCAAAGAAGAAGATTGAGCAACAGGGAGGCTTCACATTTGAAAACAAAGGCGTCCTCTCTGCATTTAACTTTGGGACTGTGCCCAGCAACAACTGAAAGAAGGAACATCAGCCTACCAAGATGTCATCACTATATTTTACTTCAGCGGGGGAATGTGAAGGTCAAGGGGAGGAAAAGAGCGGGCTGCTTTTCAGCACCCTCCTGCTGTGCCACTTAGCTGGCATTAGGCAGCACATTTATCCACCCCCTCTTCCCCTTTGACCTTTCTCACCCTGAAATATAGATTCTAAGCAGCTACTGTAATGTATGAAATTAAAGAAGAACAAAATCATTGGACTGAAAAGGACACATCATATTCTCCAAAGGATGAATGACCAAGGTGGATTTAGACGATCGGATTGAATTGCACGTCTCAGGTTTTTGCCATGCAGAATCAATGGATTTATGCGGATAACAGTGCCTTCTGTTGTACATGAATTATCTGAAAAATTTTTTTGGAGTGCATTGCAATTTTTTTTAAAGCCTAAAACATATTTCTAGATATAATGTAAACCTTGGCTATATGTTGACTTATTCTGCATTTTACTATGTGAACTTACTGTTAGGCAGTTAGTTACAAGTCACTCTGGTTTCAAAACCATCACTGCTCCCCTTGCGCCCCTGCTGCCAGGGGCTGTCTTCAGGGGTTGTAACATATGCACTGGCTCTGGTTTCTCATCACCTGTTCTGTGGCTTTCTTACTAAGTGTCTTACTCCCTCTTCCATCATATATTTGAGTCTTGAAAGAGGTGATATTTCTATTGGAGTCAGCAAATAAGGAGTATAAATTCCATTTATAATCTCAAAGATTCATAACTCTCTTGGTAGCAAGTGGCAGGAGCTCTTTAGTCACTGGAATTAACAGTAAGTCCAAGTGTATTCTGAGTCATGTACTTGATTATGTAATCAATTGGTAATTTTACAAAAGGACATTGTACTTCTAGGCAAAGGGTGCTTCGTAAGCACCAGGTTTCTGGGTGGGGGCTCGCATTTTCAACAACGTATCATTCCAGCTATGTTGGACCTGGGTCCAAATCATTTTATAACAACATTTTTTTAATCTAGGAAAATGACCCAAATGAATTTAACTTCTACTTCTCACACATCCGAATTTTCTCCTACTTATTTCTAGCCTTTATTATAGCTCAGTTTGGCTTGTTATATTTTTCAAGGGTTGGGATATTGGTCACTCTTTGATGGTAATGATGCCTATAGAAAGTATTGCAGATGGAGGTTATGGCTCTTTTTCTGAACAGATTCAAGACTAGAACATGGATCATAGTCTTTTCATACAGTAAAGTGAAAGTGTATTTTCAAAACTTAATGAATTACTTAATATGATACAGTTTTCCATTTTTGTGAAATGTCTGCAGCTTCTATTTCCCCTCAGTGACTGGAGGAATTTTCTCCAGGTGCTTCCTATATTACCATCCCTTGTTAATATTAACTCTTTTTAGCATTTTAGGTTATTTAAGTAGTTTTTACAAGAAGTAGCCTAAGAAGCCAGGAGTTTCAGAGTTAAATGATCCCTTGCTTTCTTCTGTCTCTCTCTTCCCAAGGCATTGATATTGAATGTGCCAGCTGACAGAAGAGACAGACGGCACTGGGGACATTTTAGATATCTTGAGCTTTGAAACTCTTCTTGTCCCCCTGTCCAAAATGGTTTCTTTTAACGTAAATATGCCTTCACACTGGATTGTAAAAGGCATATGATTTTATTTTTATGAGGTATTGTCTTCTGCAGTATTAAAGGGAAAGAGATGTTAATGTGTATCATCCTATCTTGTTTTTGAAGCCAGGGTAGTTGTGTAATTTTGTTACCAGCAGTGCTAACCTGAATGTGATCTGGTTACCTTGGAAATGCAGGAACTTATATGAATGTACTGTAAAATAAAACATGGACTGATTCCCAAGATTCTGAACCCCTCTGTGTTAAAATGTCTTCTGAAATGTGGAGGTGCTTTAAGCAGGTGCTAAAAATCCATCAGTATGTTTTCCTTATTGGGGGGGGAGGTGGAGCAAGGTAGGTGTTGGCCTGGGAGGGTAATAAGTAAGGGCTCATCAGGAGTGACTAGAGTGGGGAACCGTTGGGAGCGAGAGCCCATCTCATGAACTGTGGTGTCCCAATGAGAAAGATAGAAGCTCTGAAAAAGCAAAGGTCATTAAGCCACAACAGGACCTTGAAGGAAAATAAAAAAAGATGCTGGAAATAGAGCCATTTTCTGACTGTTATCAAATTAGGAGAAGTCAAAGTTGAGTAGAACGGGGACTTCCAGGACAATAGCAGAGTAGAAAGATCCTTACCTCACTTCCATGAATACACTTAGATAAAATCCACATTAGTGTAAATAACCCAGAAAATGATCCAAGGCCTCGCAGAATGGACTTTCCACCGCTTAATGTAGAGAAGAGGCGACTTCAAAGAGGGTAGGAAGGGCAGCGATGCAGCTGGAAACCAAACTGCCCCTCAAAACTGATCATGGGAGGGAGGAAGAGACTAGCAGACGCCACACCCAGCACATCAGGCATAGGGGACCCGCAGTGGGAAGGTGAATCCCCATAATTTTTGCAATTGAAAGTCAGAAGGGCTTAACTTTATGAGTTTTTACGATCAGTGGGGCTCAACACTGGAAACTTTAAAAATCAACAGGCTCAGCTCAAAGAGCAAGAGGGCAAGAGGAAACAGTCCTCCTTCATAAAGAGACAGCATAGCCAACAACTCTACCGCGATATGACATAGAAGCTGCAGTTTTAAACATGCCCGGGATATACAAGAAGGTATCTTTACTAATCTCAGAATGTGTGCTTGGAGGGGCAGGGATCTTTAGATTTCTCCATGAACAAAAGAGCGGGAAGGCACCATTTCTCTCCTCTGCCCCCTAGGCTAGATACCTGCAGCCACCAGTGCAGCATGGACACCTCCACCTAGCTTTGCTTACAGGTGCACTCACCTCTCCAGCCCACACTCAGAAGTCCATCCAAAGCAGTGCCACAAGCTTGGTAGTATGAAAGCAGCCCCAACAGGGGCCAGCCCCGCTGCCAATGATGCCTGCCCCCAAGGAAGAGTAAAGAAAATGATACAGATCAGTCCAAATATGGTGCCAGCAGTGGCTATGTGCAGACCTATTGCCTGACTGCAGGCCCCACCCACCCGTGAACGTATCAGGGTACAAACAGGGAGAGTGCCCTGCAATTGGGTGCTATTGCAGCTCTAGCAAATGCCTGATCTGGCTCAACTCAAGCCTAAGGTAGTCCCATACTGGCCTGATGACACAGGGACAAAACCCTGTCCACAAGTCAGTGACAGCCATTGCAGACAACTGGACTGAAAGTAAATGCAGCTCAGGGTGCGTGCAATACAGGAGACACCCCTGAAGCACCCGTGTCTGGTGAGCAGGGATCTGCCTGCAGGGCGCCACTGGGCCTCTTCTTCATAAGGACACTCCTTGCAAGAGTAGGAGACCTAACTAAACTTTTCAAACACCCAGATACAGACCCAGAGAGACAAAATGAGGAGACAGAGGAATATGTCCCAAATGAAAGAATAGGACAAAATCACAGCAAGAGAGCTAAACAAACATAAGTAATATGCCTGATAGAGAATTTAAAGTAATGGCCATAGATTAGAAAAAGCGCAAGTCCAAAATCTAACAGCTCACCTAAAGGAACTAGAGGCAGAGCAACAAGAACGCCCTAAACCCAGTAGAAGAGGAGAAATAGTAAAAATTAGAGCAGAAATAAACAACATACAGACCAAAGAAACAATTGAACAGATCAATGAAACCAACAGTTGGTTTTTTTGAAAAAAATAAACAAAATTGACAAACCCCTAGCCAGGCTTCTCAAAAATAGAAGAGAAAGCACCCAAATAGACAAAAATCATAAATGAAAATGGACTTATTACAACCAACCCCTCAGAAATACAAGCAATTATCAAGGAATACTATGGAAAATTATACACCAACAAATTGGACAACTTAGAAGAAATGGACAAATTCCTAAACACACACTCACTACCAAAATTCACACGGGAAGAAATAGAAAATCTGAACAGACCCATAACGAGTGAAGAAATCGAATCAGTTATCAAAAATCTCCCAACATATAAGAGTCCAGGACCTGATGGCTTCCCTGGGGAATTCTACCAGACATTTAAAACAGAATTAATCTCAAATTCTTCTCAAGCTATTCCAAAAAATAGAAAGTGAAGGAAAACTCCCGGACTCATTTTATGAAGCCAGCATCACTCTGATCCCCAAGCCAGACAGAGATCCAGCAAAAAAAGAGGACTACAGGCCAATATCCTTGATGAATACGGATGCAAAAATCCTCAACAAGATCCTTGCAAATCGAATCCAGCAGCATATAAAAAGAATCATCCACCAAGATCAAGTGGGATACATTCCTGGGTTACAGGGCTGGTTCAACATTCGCAAATCAATCAATGTGATCCATCACATCAATAAAAGAAAAGATAAAGACCATATGATCCTGATCAATAGATGCAGAAAAAGCATTTGACAAAATACAGCATCCCTTCTTAATAAAGACTCTAGAGAAAGTCGGGATAGAAGGAACCTACTTAAACATCATCAAAGCCATCTATGAGAAGCCTTCAGCTAACATCATCCTCAACGGGGAAAAACTCAGAGCTTTCCCCCTGAGATCAGGAACACGACAGGGATGTCCACTCTCACCACTGTTGTTTAACATAGTGCTGGAAGTCCTAGCATCAGCCATCAGACAACAAAAGGAAATCAAAGGCATCAGAATTGGCAAAGAGGAAGTCAAACTTTCACTCTTCGCAGATGACATGATACTCTACATCAAAAACCCGACAGACTCCACCAGAAGCCTACTAGAACTGATCCAAGAATTCAGCCAAGTTGCAGGGTACAAAATCAACATACAGAAATCGGTTGCATTTTTATACACCAACAATGAAGCAACAGAAAGAGAAATCAAGAAAAGAAAAGTTAAAAAAATTCATCACCATTAAACCAACCTTTGAAGCAATATGAAAGGGGATTTTTTGAGTGGAAAGGGAAGACAATAGGCAGGAGAAAATAGAAAGAAGAAGTCCAATCAATAAAATCAAGTATATCTATAAAAATCAGTCAAGGGATTCACAAATTAAAAGGATTTAAAGTATGACATGATATACCTAAAATGAGGGAAAGAGACAGAGAGACAGGGAGACAGAGAGAGAGAGAGAGAGAGAGAGAGAGAGAGAGAGAGGTAAAACTTTATGTGCTTTCAGAATGGGTTCAGACTTAAGTGATCATTAGCTTAGCATAGACAGCTATACATATAAAATGTTATGTATAAACCTAATGGAAACCACAAAGAAAAAATCAGTAATAGATATGCAAAAAATAAAAAGAAAGGAATCCAAGTATATCACTAAAGAACGCCAGCAAACCACAAAAGAAGAGAGCAAGAGAAGAACAGAGGAACTACAAAGAAAAAAAAAAAACCTGTAAGTAACAAAATGGCAATAAGTACATGTCTATTAATAATTACTTTGAATGTAAGTGGACTAAATAAATGTTCATATCAAAGGACAAAGGGTGACTGAGTGGATAAAAAAGCAAGACCTGTATATATGCTGTCTACAAGAGACTCATTTCAGACCTAAACACTCATGAGACTGAAAGTAAAGGGGTGGAAAAACAATTATCATGCAATTGGAAGCAAAGAGAAAGCCAGGGTGTCAATACTTACATTGGACAAAATAGGCCTTAAGACAAAGACAAGAGACAAAGAAGGATCCTATATAATCAAAAAGGGACTAATCCAACATGAGGATATACCAATTGCAAATGTTTATGCATCCAACATGAGAGCTCCCGAATATATAAAGCAGCTATTAACAAACATAAATTTAATCATAGCAGGGGACTTTAACACCCCACTTACAGCAATGGACAGATCATCCAAGCAGAAAATCAACAAGGAACCAATGCCTTTAAATAACACACTAGACCAGAAGGACTTAACATATATTCAGAACATTCCATCCTAAACAACAGAACACACATTCTTTTCAAGTGGACATGGAACATTCTCCACAATAGATCACGTATTAGGCCACAAAGCAAGTCTCAACAAATTTAAAAAGGTAGAAGTCATACCATGCATCTTTTCTGAGCATAATGCTATGAAACTAGAAATTGACCAAAGAAAAAACCTGGAAAGAACACAAATATATGGAGGTTAAATATCATGCTAATAAACAATGGATGGGTCATTGTCATGTGTCAACATGTGTCAACAACACAACAACAAAAATCGAAGAGGAAATAGAAAAAAAAATACATGGAAACAAATGACAATGAAAACATAATGGTCCAAATTCATTGGGATGCAGCAAAAGCTGTTCTAAGAGAATAGATTATAATAGTACCTCAAGAAAGAAGAAAAATCTTAAATAAACAATCTAACCTTACACTTGAGGGAATAAGAAAAAGAATAAACAAGTCCTCAAACCAGCAGAAGGAAGGAACTAATAGATTGAGCAGAAACGAATGAAATAGAAACAACAGCAGCAACAACATCCAATAGAACAGATCAATGAAGTCAGGGATTGGTTCTTTGAAAGGATCAACAAAATTGGGGGCACCTGGGTGGCCCAATCGGTTAAAGCGTCTGACTTCAGCTCAGGTCATGAAATCATGGTTCGTGGGTTTGAGCCCCACATCGGCCTCTGTGCTGACAGCTCAGAGCCTGGAGACCGCTTCGGATTCTGTGCCTCCCTCTCTCTCTGACCCTCCCCTACTCACACTGTCTCTCTCTCTCTCTCTCAGAAATAAATAAATAAATAAACAAACATTTTTTAAAAAAAGGATCAACAAAATTGAAAAACCTTCAGCCAGACTCATCCAAAAAAGAGAGAGCTAGGGAACTCAAATAAACAAAATCAGAAACGAAAGGAGAAATATCACCTAATACTGAAGAAATACAAAGGACTGTAAGAGAATATTATGAAAACCTATATGCCAACAAATTGGACAACCTAAAGAAATGGATAAGTTCCTAGAAACATATAGCCTCCCAAATCTGAACCAGAAAGAAATAGAATATATGAACATACTGATTTTCAGTAATGAAATTGAATCAGTAGTGAAAAAAAAAATTCCGAAGAAGCAACAGTCCAGGACCCGATGGCTTCACAGATGAATTCTACTGAACATTTAAGGAAGGGTTAATACCTTTTCTTCTCAAACTATTCCAAAAACTAGAAGAGGAGGAACAGCTTCCAAATCATTCTATGAGACCAGGATAACTCTGATACCAAAACCAAATAAAGACACCATTAAAAAAAAAAAAAAAGAGAGAACTATAGGCCAATATCTCTGGTCAACCTAAATGCAAACATCCTCAACAAAATATTAGTGTACCAAATCCAACAATATACTAAAACATTCACTATGATGAAGTGGGATTTATTTCTGGGATGCAAGTGTAATTCAATATTTGCAAATGTGTCAACATGACACATCACATCAATAAGAGAAATGATAAAAATCATATGATCATTTCAATAGATGCTGAAAAATCATTTGACAAAGTACAACATCCATTCAAGATAAAAATCCTCAACAAAGTCGGTTTAGTGGGAAAGTAGTACAGCATAATAAAGCCTACATATGAAAAACCCACAGCTAACATACTCAATGGTGAAAAATTGAGAGCTTTTCCCCTAAGGTCAGGAACAAGACAAGAATGTCCACTCTCACTGCTTTTATTCAGGAGAATGATGGAGGTTCTAGCCACAGCAATCATATAAGAAAAAGGAATAAAAGGGATCCAAATTGGTGAGGAAGAAGTAAAACTTTCAGTATTTGCAGAAAACATGAGATTGTATACATAGAAAACTTAAAGACTCCATTGAAAAACTACTAGAACTGGTAAGTGAGCTCATCAAGGTCATGGGATATAAAGTCAACATGCAGAAAACTGTTGCATTTGTATACCCTGATAATGAAGTAGCAGAAAAAGAAATTAAGAAAATAATCCCATTTACAATTGCACTAAAAAGTAAAGTACCTAAGACTAAACTAAGGAAGTGAAAGAGTTGTACTCTGAAAAGTATAAAACATTAACAAAAGAGATTAAAGATGACACAAACAAATGGAAAGATATGCTCACGGTTGGAAAAGCAAATATTAAAACATTGATAATACTCAAAGTAATCTACAGAGAGTTAATGCAATCTCTATCAAAATACCAATAAAAATTTTCACAATAGTAGAAGAAACAATCCTAAAATTTGTATGGGAACACAAAAGACCACTAACAGCCAAACCAAAACTAGAGGCATCATAGTTCTAGATTCCAAGACATACTAGAGAAGAGTATGACACTAGCACAAAAATAGACACACAAATCACTAGGACAGAATAGAGAGCCCAGAAATAAACCCATGATTATATGGTCAATTGATCTACTACAAAGGAGGCAAGACTCTGCAGTGGGAAATGGTGTTGGGAAAACTAGACAGCTAAATGCAGAAGAATGAAATTGGACCATTTTCTTTTTTCTATTTTAAGTTTATTTATTTTTGAGGGGGCAGAGGGGCAGAGAGGCAGGGAGAGAAAGAATTCCAAGCAGGCTCTGTGAGATCATGACTTGAGCCAAAATCAAGAGTCAGAGACTTGGCTGACTGAGCCACGCAGGCACCACTGGACCATTTTCTTATAGCACACACAAAGATAAACTCAAAGTGGATTAAAGACCTAAATGTGAAACCTGAAACCATAATACTCCTTGAAGGGAGCACAGACAATAATTTCTCCCACATCAGCTGTATGTCTAGATACAGCTATATCAAGATATGTCTCCTGTGGCAGGGAAAATAAAAGCAAAAATAAACTATTAAGAGTACATCAAAATAAAAAGTTTCTATACAGCAAAGAAAACAATGAATGAAACTAAAAGACAACCTACCGAATGGAAGAAGAGATTTGTAAATGCTATATCTGACAAAGGGTTAGTGTAAAAATTTATTAAGTGTTCTACAACTCAACACCCAGAAACCAAACAATTCAATTAAAAAATGGGCAGAAGACATTAACAGACATTTATCCAAAGAAGACATCCAAATGGCCGATAGACTCATGAAACCATGCTCAATATCACTTATCATCAGAGAAATACAAATCAAAACCACAATGAGATATCACCTCATACCTATCAGAATGGCTGAAACAAAACAAAACAAAACAAAAAACAGAAGAAACAACTAGTGCTGGCAAGGATGTGGAGAAAAAGGAACCCTTATGCACTGTTGGTAGGAATGCATACTGGTGAAGCCACCATGGAAAGCAGTATGGAGGTTCCTCAAAAAATTGAAAATATAATAACCATATGATTCAGCAATTCCACGGCAGAGTATTTACCCAGTTAATATGAAAACACTAATTTGAAAAGATACATGGACTCTTGTGTTTATTGCACCATTATTTACAATAGCTAAAGATATGAAAGCAATCCATATATAACAGTGTTCATCACTAGGTGAAAGGATTCCACACACTGGAATATTACTGAGCCATAAAAAGAATGAAATCTTGCCATTTGCAAGAACATGGATAGAGCTAGAGAGTGTAATGCTCAGTGAAATAAGTCCATTAGAGAAATAAGTCCATTAGAGAAAGACAAATACCATCTGATTTCACTCACATGTAGAATTTAAGTAACAAAACAAATGAACAAAGAAAAAAAGACAACCCAAGACTCTTAAAGTATAGTGGACAAATGAGTAGTTACCAGAAGGGAGGTGGGTGAGGGGATGAGTAAAATAGGTGAAGGATTAAGAGTATACTTCTCTTGAGAACAGTGAATATGTATAGGATTGTGGAATCACTCTATTGTACACCAGAAACTAACATAACACTATACATTAGTTATACTAGAATTAAAATAATAAAAAATAAAAACAATGGAATAACAATACAAGCTGAGTGGAACGGTAAATGCTGGCCTTTTGATTCTCACGCATTTACCTATCATGACAGCAAGTTCCTTTCCCCATCTCTTATGTTAAGACCACACTGAAACCAGTAAATTGGTGATCAGTGAAAATTCCGAAGATAGAAAACAATTATTTTAAGTTATGTCATTTAAGCAATAGAGTGAATTACAATCCACTTTTCTCTTCAGCAAGGGAAGGTGAAAACTAAAAATTCCATGGAGGAAATCAAGGGGAAACTTGGCCATGTGAACAGGGACGTGTACCTATGTTTTGTCTGTTAAAAAAAAAAAATCCAGGCACCTGGGTGGCTCATTCGGTTGGGCATCGGACTTCCGCTCAGGTCATGATCTCATAGTTCATGAGTTCAAGTCCCACATCGGGCTCCGTGCTGACAGCTCAGAGGCTGGAGCCTGCTTTGAATTCTGTGTCTCCCTCTCTGTCTGCCCCTCCTCTGCTCAGGCTCTGTTTCTCTGTCTCAAAAATAAATAAACTTTAAAAAAAAAATCCAGGGGCGCCTGGGTGGCTTAGTCGGTTAAGCGTCCGACTTTCGCTTAGGTCATGATCTCGCGGTTCGTGGGTTCGAGCCCCGCGTCGGGCTCTGTGCTGACTGCCAGCTCAGAGCCTGGAGCCTGTTTCAGAGTCTGTGTCTGCCTCTCTCTCTCTGACCCACCCCTGATCACGCTGTCTATCTCTCTCTCTCCTAGAAATAAATAAAAATTAAAAAAAAAAATCCAGATGCGTCTTAAATGGCTCCTCTCTATTAAGATCAGTGTATAAGGGGCGCCTGGGTGGCTTAGTCGGTTAAGCGTCCGACTTTCGCTTAGGTCGTGATCTCACGGTTCGTGGGTTCGAGCCCCGCGTCGGGCTCTGTGCTGACTGCCAGCTCAAGAGCAGGAGCCTGTTTCCAGAGTCATCCTCCCTCTCTCTCTGACCACCTCCCTGCTCACGCTGTCTTTCTCTCTCTCCTAGAAATGAACAAACTTTTAAAAAAATTAAAAAAAAAAAAAAAAGAGATCAGTGTATAAGTGCTAACTCTGGATGGGTTGGAAGCTTCTCGGGCAGTCTGCTGGGGAGTGAGGCCACAAAATCAGTGAATAGAGGTTGGAAGCAGCTGTGGCCAATCCCACAGCCAGGAGGGAGGTGTGTGTGCGACAGAGAGCCAGCGGCTGTGCAGTGGGAGAGTGTGGAGCAGGCAGCAGGGCAGCGGAGGTAAAGGGAGGAGGGAGGGAGAGGCTCAGCTGTGGATGAAGGAGGAAAGAGAGTACATGTGCTCCCTGCAGGTCGTGTGAGAGGAAGTTCGCCCTGGAGATCACCCTGGAGATCTTTGTGAAGAAGAGATTTCACAAGTCGATGGATGCCTCTCAAGAGCTAGAAATTGGAGGCTTCCCAAAGGGTTTGGGATATGCAGGGAGCTAAGGGCAACTGACACAAGAGTGCTCTTTTCCCAAAGGACGTCCTTGGGCCTGAAGGGAAGAACTGGAACAGACGAGAACTAAGGAGTAAGGCCTCGTGGGCACCTTTCAGCTGTGGCCCAGTGTCCCCTACTCAGCTTAGTGTACAGTGACCCCATTCTTACAGCCTAGGGTGTGAGCACAGTACCCTCATTTCTCTGGCTTGACAGTCCTTCTTTCTGGAAACTTCTGCAGCTCTATTTTGACTGCTGATTTCAGGACTGACTCCACTGGTCTCTCCTCATGCATGTCAGTAAATTAGAATTCCTTCACAGTGCGTAATCGCTGACCTTGCTCTTAGGTCCTTCCTCCTCTGTTTCACAGCATTTATATTTTTTCTGATCTGCCTTGAATTGCTCATGCCATTGACTGTAAGTGTGAGGGAAGAGACTATGTTTTGCATAGTATTTTGTACACATTTTGCCTTCTTTATACACCCTGTGTCTAGTGGCCAAGTATGGTTGCTTAATAATGAACAAATGAGGGGCGCCTGGGTGGCTTAGTCGGTTAAGCGTCCGACTTTCGCTTAGGTCATGATCTCGCGGTTCGTGGGTTCGAGCCCCGCGTCGGGCTCTGTGCTGACAGCCAGCTCAGAGCCTGGAGCCTGTTTGAGTCTGTGTCTCCTCTCTCTGACCCTCCCCTGCTCACACTGTCTCTCTCTCTCTCCTAGAAATAAATTTAAAAAAAAAATTAAAAAAAATAATGAACAAATGAATAAATGGGTATTTGAGGTTCTGCCAATGAGCTTGGAACTTAGAGCTTCTCGGGGCTAAATAAGATCTCAGAGACAAGTAGGTTCCTATGCAGGCACCTGGCCTTTAGCAGGAGAAAAGAGCTCTAGAGCCACAGCCACCCCAGCAGTTGGACAGTGAGGTAGATAATAAGCTGCTGAAGGAAAGTGTTATCTGTAGATCACTCTCGTGTCTACTGTTAGAGGGTGGGGGAGGGACAGGAAGGTACCCTCCCCCCCCCACCAAGCTGAGAAGACACTGTGAGACTGGAAATGAAGCAGGTGACTCCATACAATTTACATAATTTTATCAGCATAATTTAGTGACACTGGGGATGAGGTGGGAGGCAATCCAGGCTCTGTATAGTTATTCTCTGCAAAGTTCGGGCCTTGGTGTGCAGGATTTTTAGAATGAGGGGATACACAGAAAGGTATGGTAGTGAGATCAAAGGGCTCACATGCACCTAATTGACAGCCAACCTTTAATTAGACCTTGTGGCACCACCTGTGCATCAGGGGAAAGACTATGTTATCTCCAACAGATTAATGGGACGCCAACACAGGCCGCCTTCTGTTCCAGCCTTAGTGGGTGTTTCTGAAGCAGAAGCCCAGTGTCTGATGTACTAAGTGGTTTTTCAGGATTACAAGACATTCCTGGTTACCTTCAGTGACAGGAGTCTCTCACTAAGATTCAGGAACATGTTAGGTCAAACAGGTCGTCATCTCCCTCTTAGCTACTTGGTCACTCTTGCTCCCCAAGACAGCTACCCAGCAGGCCGAATGGAGCCCCAGCACAGACCTCAGTAAACATTAGGACAGAACTTGCATTTTTCTGCATAGCTCTTTGAATCTGTGTCTATTACAAAGAAAGGATGAAATTGATCAATTTGTCTTTACCTTCTGTGGAATTCCTCTACAGAGCATGGTTTTGCCTCAAACCCTTTAAAGCCATTTGGCTTCCTGATTTTCTTTAGAGGTGAGATATGGGGTGGTGGGCAATGAGTGGGGGCATTGCTGTTGCTTTAAGGCAAATGATGCAAGTAGCCCTGCTATTGTGATGTATTCTCTGAAACAGTAAGTATGGTGTTGGCGTATGGGTTTTGTTTTTTGTTTTTTGGGTGGTGTTTTTTGGGCATAATGTAAACATGTTACCTCATGTGTTCTTACATTTTTGTTTTACATTCTTTCAGGCATCACAGGACTTCAGAGCACGTATGTTTAATTTCCCCAACCTACCCCTGGTTCTCCACGGTGTTCTCTCAGCTTTGCCATTCATAGTGCACTGATCCAGAATTTAGCCAGTAAAGGAAGAGAAACATCCATGCTATTATTTTTTTAAGTGTATTTACTTATTTTGAGGGGGGGGGCAGGGGAGAGGAGTGAGAGAGAGAGAGAGAGAAAATCCCAAGTCGGCTCTGCCCTGTAGTATGGAGCATGACTCAGGGCTTGAACTCACCACCTGTGAGATCATGACCTGATCCAAAATCAAGAGTCAGATGCTTAACTGACTGAGTCACCCAAGTGCCCCCAAGCTATTATTTTTTAAATGACTCTGACCCCAATTCAAAAGGAGCACTCATGTGTAAGTATTATTTACTATTAAAGTATTATGAAATCCCCTTAAATAATCATTAAAAAATTATCAGTCGAGTATATTATTTACTGTATTTTAAAGTTTCATGAAAAATCTGGAAACAATCTGGTCTGTAACTCAAGGTTTCAGTGTTTTCAAAATAAAAAAAAACCCATAATTTTAAAACATTTTAACATTGTACAAATTGAGAGTCATGCCTATTGTATTCAAAGTAACTTACTATTGTTCTATTCTGTAACACTGTTATAAAGAAACATTAGCAGCTCAACAGCTGCCAGTGTAAGTATAGCAATTGTAGTTGTTGCTGGAATTCAGCTATCTGTGAACTACTGCACACATTTAACTAAATCAAGGTCTATGCAGAGCCTTGTTGAATCAGTGTAGAATTAAGAAAGAATTGTTCACATTACATCACTTAAATGATAGACCTTAATCCCTGTAATAAAGTCAACCATTGCAATGTTTGCAAAAGAATAATGAGATCAGAGGACTGACCTTTTCATCTAAGATGAGAGAATCCAGCCGGAGAGATCACATTACCACAGCAGCCCTTCTTTGCCCTCTATCCCATCTTGGCATTCTGTGTTAGGCTTTCCCATCTTGTCTGGGTGAGTTTATCAGGGGCTATTAGCACTATACTTAGGGATCAAGAATTGTTATTATTTTTTGAATGTTTATTTTTGAGAGAGAAAAAGAGAGACAGTGTAAGTAGGGAAGGGGCGGAGAGAGAAGGAAACACAGAATCTGAAGTAGGCTTCAGGCTCTGAGCTGTCAGCACAGAGCCCGACATGGGGCCAAAACTCATGAACTGAGAGATTATGACCTGAACCGAAGTCAAATGTTTAACTGACTGAGCCACCCAGGTGCCCCTAGGGACCAAGAATTATTAGGCAACCATCTACACTGTGATTTAGAGGATTATGAAAAGGATCCCTGTATCTCCACTACTTTCTATAAGGGACCCAAAATCCAGGTCTTGTAGGAATTTCAGGCTTCCTGACATTTTTGTTGCTAAGGAAGCTGGTTGTTTCTTTCTCCAAAGCACAAGACTTTCAGAGCTGATCTTGTCATCTAGTCAATGGTGATGCATACAATACTAGCAATGCAATGAGTTTGGAATGGATAACTGAAACACAATGAGGAAATCTGGTCATTTATGCCTTTTCTGTTAAAATGAGTACTAGCTAAATGCAGAATATAGCATATATGGGAAGATTTAAAAGAATTACATGATACTTCTTTAGCTTAAATTTTATTGATTGAAATGACCTACTCTTGGCTTACGAATTTAAACTGAAAATTTTCTAAGATATTGCAAGGCTATAAAATGTGGTTTTATATCAAAAACCCATCTGTCTGGAAAAGATGGTGGAATAAGAAGATCCTAAGTTCATCTGGTCCCATGGATACACCCACACCATTGTCGATAACCCAGAAAATGACTAGCAGACTCTCCTCAACTATTCATAGAGAAGAGGCCAGATTGAAAAATGGTAGGAAGGGTGGACACATGATCAGGAATAAAACCGAAGGGTAGAGATGTCATTAGGAATAAAACTGACCTGCGAGACTGGCCGTGGGAGGGAGGGACATCACAGACACAGAGAAGGTGCCAGGCACCCCAGGCACAGGGACCCACAGTAGGGAGACAAGTCCCCATAACATTTGACTCTAAAAAACCAGAGGGGCTTAATTTGGCAAGTTCTGAAAATCAGTGGGGCTCAACGCTAAGAAATTTAAGAAGCAATGGCTCAGCTTGGGGAGAGCAAGAGGCCAAAGGAAAATGAGTCTCTTCCCCTCCCTTAAATGGACAGTGTAACAAACACTCCTGTAGAGATATAGCTTCTGGCCCAGGAGCAGTAGTTTGAAAAAACACCTGGGGTATGTGGGATGGAGATTTATTTAGTAATCTCAGAATGTGTGCTGGAGGGGCAGTAATCTTTAGGAGACTTCTCTGAGAACTGTTGGGAGCCATTCTGAGCCCACGAGTCGAGAAAGTTCCTGATGAGATTAAAGCAAGTTTGCATGGCCTCTTGCCATCAGATGACGACCGATATCCACCCCCACTCAATTCTTTCTGCTTGAGCATCAGCCCCCAAGATACCTTGTTGATCAGTATCGGGAGTGACTTGTCCCCTTATTCTGTCCCTGGTATGATGATTGCACCTTGTGAAGGAACTTATTGTGGGAACTTCCTCTTTTGATTATGGCTACAGACATCGTATCTCTGGCAGGTTCTGTTTCCCTCGATACTGTCCCTTGAGCCATAAACAGGATGATGACTCTTACTCATGAAAGATTGACTTTTATGTGTACAATTCTGTTTCTACCGTTGTGTTAGTCCAAGAGGTTGATACGGCTCAACATGTAAATCAGCTAACCAAAAATGTCTCTCATTCCTTAGCTATTCAAGAAATCATAAAACTAGACACAAAGGTAAATGCACTTGAAGAGGCTATTCTATGTATTGTAAATGAGCTAAACTCTTTAAAGGCATGGTTGGCTTTCTGGTGCCATAAAGAATATAACTGGACAATTAAGTCTTGCCTGGAGACAAAGAACCTAACTTAGAGAGAAGGAACAGATAAGGGCAGAACATAAGTTACTACATATACCTTTGCTAACTGGTGATGTATAGCAGTCCCTTCCCTAAGGCCTATATTTCACAGACACCTTCCCTTATACTGACAGCTGTGATGAGGATGGATAAGAGTATCTACAACTTAACCTGTGACTTAATCTTAGTGTTATTAAAATGTATATGTTATCCTGTTTTTCAGTAAGAACACCCTGTTATTAGTTACTCAACCTCTCTATAATTGATTGTTACTTAGCCATAAAAAGAGAAATATTGCCATATGCAACAACATGGATCAAACTAGAGGGCCTAATGCTATAAGTGAAATAAGTTAGAGAAAGAGAAGTACTATATGGTTTCATTCACATGTGGAATTTAAATAAAAACATAACAAATGAGCAAGGAAAAAAAAGCATTATTTACAATAGCCAAGATATGGAAACCACATAAGTGTCCATCAATGGATGAATGGATAGAGAAAATGTGGTATATATGTACACACACACACACACACACACACACACACACACACGATTATTCAGCCATAAAAAGAAGGAAATCTTGCTCTTTGTGACAACATGGATTTACCTTGAGGGCATTATGCTAAGTGAAATAAATCAGAGAAAGACAAATCCTGTATGATCTGTGGAACCAAACCAAACAAAATCATGCTCATAGATTCAGAGAACAGATTGGTGATTGCCAAAGGCAGGGTTGGGAAGTGGGTGAAGTGGTAAAGTTGGCGAAAAAGTACAAATGTCCAGCTATAACTGGGGATGTAGTATACAGCATGATGACTATAGTTAATGTTACGGTACTGTGTATTTGAAAGTTGCTAAGAGAGTATATTTAAAAGTACTCATTACAAGAAAAACTTGTAATTATGTGTGGCGATGAATGTTAATTAGACTGATGTGATCAAATCACAATATATGAATATATCAAATCATTATGTTGTACACTTGAAACTAATAATATGTTAAGTCAGTTGTCTCAATAAAAAGCTTTCATTTAATACTTGGTTGAGGGAGCAATAACCCAAAAAGCTTTCCATGTACCAGAATGGATATCTAGACTAAATAGCATGTATTTAGCTGATTGTTAGATCATTTGGAAGCCCATAATGTTCCAATCGAGTTAACAGATGTCAAGAAAAAGTTATAGTGCCTGAGATATTCATACTTGGGGGACAGAAATGGATACATGTCAGATTTTATGTAAAATGATCAAATTTATATTATTCACAGTGGAGCACTATTCTGCTTCTTTGTATTAGTATTAGTAGCCTAATGTAATTAGTTTTCCTGATTATAAGAGAACTTTATATTAACTGTTGAAAATTCAGAAATACAGGAAAATGCTAAGAATAAAATAAAAATCACTTGTAAATTCACCACCTAGTGGAAAACGACAATGAACCCTTTGGTAACCTGGGTTTTTTTGTTGTTGTTGTTTTGTTTTGTTTTTGTTTTTAGGCCTTTAAGTTTTCTTAAATTTATATATGTATTTATGTATTTTGAGAGAGAGAGATTGATTGATTGAGATTAGAGGGAGGGCCAGAGAGGAGAGAGAGAATCCCATGAAGGCCCTGTGCTGTCAGTGTGGAGCCTGACACAGGGCTCAATCTGACAAACCATAAGATCATGATCTGAGCTGAAATCAAGGGTTGGACACTTCAAAAAAAAAAAAAAAAAGAGTTGGATGCTTAATCAAATGAGCCACGCAGGTGCCCTTATGCCTTTAAACTCTAATGACTTTTTTAAAGTTAAAATTGTACAACAGTAGGATCCTATTATCCCTGTATTTTTGTATGAAGTTAACACATGTAAATTGGTTAGAAGTCATGTAGTATTTAAAAGCATAAAATTACCAAAAAAGCCTAATTTACACGAATTCTTGTTAGCTGATCTTGTAATTCTTGTTTAGAGCAACCATATACAACTTTCCTTTGACCTATTATAATATTTACAGTTATGTTTCTAAATATGCTTTGATTCCCCTTCCTGATTTGCCCAGAATGGGTGTAGAACAGGAAGCCAAGAATTTAAATATTCCCCAAATTATGGAACATATACATTATTTGGAAAGCTTTACTATTTGGGTAATATATCAGTTAACATCCCTCAACACAAATGTTTGCTGTTTTGTTGGGATGCATTTTTCTTGAAGTGTAATTGCAGATCCAAATTGCCCAGCTTCCATTCAGAAAGTTGGTGTTCTTTCCAGCATTATTTTTACTTGGTTAAATATGTCAGTCTTTAATTCTATTTGCTTTTATACTCAGAAAGAAAAACTTCTCTACCCCGACATCAGATAAACACACATAGATGTCCAATTTTCCCTTCCCAAATTTTAGCCACTTGCCCCAGAAACAGTCAGGGACCAGCTCTTCTTTTTCCCACTGATCTGAAATGTAACCTTTACCGACTGTTAAGTTCTTGCATATTCTAGTTCTTGTTTGGAACGGAGGAGGGGGTGGTAGTGGGGCTCTCTGGGTGGGACAGGACTTCTAACCTTTTCTACTGGCTGCCCTTTCATCTGTATCAGACTGCTTAAATAAATTCAACAACAGTTTGATACACTGTCAAATAATGGAAGATCAGTGTCATGGTTTCTTCTTAAGGATTTCAGAACATGTCACCCCAAAATATGCCATTTTGGCACATGGGTTATTTTGAGCTAAAGGCACTTGAGAAACCGCAAATGTGGAAAGCTCTCTGCCCTCCCCCTTTCTATCTGAAAGTGGGACACAAGGTTTCCCCATGAGAAAGGTGCCTTCCCTGCACTGGGAAGAGAAGAACATTATTTTTAGATTTAATTTTAGAGAGAAAGAATGTGCATTTGAGAGAGGGGAGGGGGCAGAGGGAAAGGGAGAGAGGGAGATGCGGAGAGAGGGAGAGGGAGAGAATGAAGCTGAGCATGGAGCCTGATGGAGGGCTCGATCCCACCACCCTGGGATCATGACCTGATCCACAATCAAGACTTGGCCTCTCAATCGAGCACCCAGGTGCCCGGAGAAGAGCATTCTTATCAGCAGAGACTGGGAATCGATGCTGAAGTGGACTTCCACAAACCTACCAAAATAACCCTGAGTTTTAATTAGTTTTCCCATATACTTACTAGTTACTATCCCAACATATATTGCCATTAGCCCATGTTATCATATCTGGTCACATCCCCACAATCTACTGTTCTTTGTGTAGAAAGATATAGAAGTTTTGGGTCCTCAAGCCCTCTTTTGGTCTTCATTTCCCTTCTGAAGATTCCCATGTACACATCAAAATTATAAATGTATATGTATTTCTCCTGCTAATCTGTTTAAAACAGGCCCAGTCACAGAACTTAAAAGTATAAAAATAAGTTTTACTTTCCTTACACTTTTTTTTTGTGGGAAGTTATTTTTTTTAAGTATTTTTTGAGAGAGAGAGAGAGAGAGAGAGAGAGAGAGCAAGCATGGGGCGGAGGGAAGGTCAGAGAGAGAGAGAGACAGGAGGAGAAAGAGAGAATCCCAAGCAGGCTCCATACCATCAGTGTGGAGTCCAATGCAAGGCTAGATCTCACAAACCGGGAGATCATGACCTGAGCTGAAATCAAGAGTTGAATGTTTAACTGACTGAGCCACAGAGGTGTACCCTGAAAGTTTTTAAAATAAAAAATTTCTATATACTTATTTATAAAATATTTACAAAATAGTGAAAATAGTGGTTTCTTCTGACTTTAACATTTTCTCTAAGTTTTTATTTTATCAGGTTACGTTTAGATCACTTAAGTCAATGAATTGTATTTCAGGAATGGTGTTAAGTTTAGCATTCTCCTGTACTTTCATTATATATAGAATACATTTATTCTTGGAACAGCCTATCTGCTACTACAGTCTGGACTCTCTTGAGCTGTTGATGTTCTAAGAATAACATCTAACCTTTCTTAAATTCTTACTATGGCAGGTACGTTCCTAAGCCTTTTATACATATTAAGTTAAGCTGCCTAACAACTGTGAAGATAAATGTTGTTATTACCCCATTTTACACATGAGGAGATTGAGGCTTAGAGAGTTAGGTAACTTGACAATGTTACCCAGCTTATGAGTGCTGGAGTCAAAAATCCCCACACTGCCCAGGCTGGGGTTCTCAACCATGTGTTGTGGTAAGCCCTGTAAGTTATTACAGGACTTTCAGGGTCTTTCTGCCTTTCCTCTTGCCTTCCCTAATTCAATGCACAACAATTAATTTTTTTTTTTTTTTGTTTATTTTGAGAGAGAGAGAGTGCATGGGGTAGGGGCTGAGAGAAAGAGAGAAGCCCAAGCAGGCTCCATGCTGTCAGTGTGGAACTCAGTGCAGGATTCAGTCCCATAAACAGTGACATCATGATCTGAGCAGAAATGGAGAGTTGGGCACTTAACTGAGACATCCCACATTTTAAAACAAAAAGTGGTTAAGATAGTGATTTGTTAAGTGTGTAGTTCAGTAATGTTAACCATAGTCTCATTGTTGTACCACAGATCTCTAGAACTTTTTCATTTGGGAAAATTGAAATTCTATGGCCCCTTGACTCCCTTGTTCCTTCCCCCCCAGCCCCTGGTAACCACAGTTCTACTTTATTTAAGTTGACAGTTTTAGATATCTCATCTAAGTGGAATCATACTCTTTGTGACTGGCTTATTTCACTTGGCAAAATGTCCTCAAGTTTTATCCATGTTACCAAGTAGCATACAACAGGATTTCCTTCCTTTTAAAGCTAAGTAAGATTTCATTCTATGCACACAGCACATCTTCTTTATTCATTCTACCTCACAACTATTCCAAATAATGCTGCTATGAACATGGGTATACAAATAGGGTCTTCAAGATCTTGCTTTTAATTCTTTTGGATGTATACCCAGGAGTAGAATTGCTGGATCATACAGTAACTCTTATTTTTAATTATTTGAAGAACATCATACTATTTCCATAGTGGCTGCACCATTTTACATTCCTACTACCAATACACAAAAGTTTGGATTTCTCAACACTCTTACCAGCACCTGTTATTATTTTTTAAAATTATTTAAGGAAATTTTTTTAATGTTCATTTATTTTTAAGGGGGGGAAGGGGGGAGAGAGAGAGAGAGAATAAGCAGGGGAGGGTCAGAGAGAGAGGGAGACATAGAATCCAAAGACTAGCTGTCAGCACAGAGCCTGATGCAGAGCTCGAACCCACAAACTGTGAGATCATGACCTGAGCTGAAGTTGGACGCTTAACCAACTGAGTCACCCAGGCGCCCCCATTTTTAACTTTTTGAAGAAATTCCATACTGTTTTCCACAGTGATTGCACCAGTTTGCATTCCCACCAACAGTGTACAAAAGTTCCTTTTTCTCCACATCCTCAACAACACTTGTTGTTTCTTATGTTTTAGATTCTAGCTATTCTGATATCTCATTGTGGTTTTGACTTGCTTTTCCCTGATTAGTGACGATGATCATCTTTTCGTGTATCTGTTGGCCATCTGTCTATCTTCATTGGAAAAATGTCTGTTTGTGTCTTCTGCCCATTTATCAGTTGGATTAGTTGAGGAGTTCTTTTGGTATTGAGAAGAACCAAAAGAAGTTCTTTATATATTATTGGATATTAACTCCTTATTGGATATATCATTTGCAAATATCTTCTACCACTCGGTAGGTTGTCTTGTAGTTTGTTGATTTCCTTTGCTGTGTACAAGCTTTTAATTTTGATGTAGTCCCAATAGTTTGGGCTTGGACCCTGAGCTCATCCTGTCCCACGTTTTCAACTAGATATTATCCAGATCTAAGTCAACAAACCAAAAAGCGATCCAAAGACTGGCCAAAAAAACCCCAAAAAACAAAAAACAAACAAACAAACAAAAAACCACAACCCCCCCCCCAAAAAACAAAAAACCTCTACAACTAAATATAGATAAAAAGCTGTGTCTGAAAGTTTGCGAAAGTCAGAAAGGTGGAGGGATTTGCGTGCGTGTGTGCGTGCCTGCGTGTGTGTGTGTGTGTGTGTGTGTGTGTGTGTGTAGAGAGGACAGAGAAATGGGCCCTCATGCCAGGTAACTCATACAGGGTAGACTAATCCCCATAATGTTTGGCTTTAAAAACCAGAGGGGCTGAATTCCATGACTTTATAGAACCAGTGGTACTTTGAGCCTGGAGCTTTGAAGGTCTGAATCAGCACTAGGTGAGCCAGGACGGTGACAACTCCATCAGCACCCTTAAAGAGACAGTAGCCTGCATAGAAAGGCAATGTAAAAATGGCAGTTCATAGAAGCAAGGGGCAAACAGGTGGCAGATCTGTTCATACCTATTTCTGAGCCAGTTGGGGGACTTCCCTGAAAACGAGGGAGCTGGCAGATGTCGTTTTCCTCTCCTGTCTCCCAGCATAAACACAGAGTCACCCATGAGAAGCAGGGCTGCACAGAAACTTGCTACCTAACCCACTAGCAGTACACCAAGTCCAGGAGTTCTTCTGAGGATTAACCAACTCCAAGCCTACTACGCCAGCTCTAGGCAAGTTTTGTGAAAGCCGTGTATGGACCCCAACCAGCCACTTGGTGCGCAGGCTGTTCCCAGCCACATGCCCCACTGCTACTCACTGGCTCAGCTGCCTGGTGCACAGCTGCTGACATGCAGCTGGGACCAGCCATCACACCATACCCAGGTGCGCGCTCACAGTCATTGTTGCGTGCCATGCCTAGCCTTGTGTCCCAGCAGCCCCCAGCTGCCAAAGTTCCTTGGAGGACCCAACATAGGACTAGTGGCTCAGTGCAAATTTTGCAAATACTTCTGCTCTACTCCCAAGTTCCCCTGTGCATACGCCCCCCCACCCCCAGCTGGTCTGCCTGGGTCCTATTAGCACCACAGAGAGCAAGCATAGTCCACACTAGCTCATAAAAGTCACTTAGAAACAATATCAGGACATAAGCAACACACACAGGATACTCTTCTGAAGTTCCAGACACTAGTGCACAGGAGACAATGCATTGCAGGGCACTCCAGGACTTCTTCACAAAAGTTACTAGTTTCAAGAGCAGAAGACACAGCTGACTTACCAGAGAAACAGACACAGAGAGGCAGACAAAATGAGGACACAGAGAAATTTATACCAAATGAAAGAACAGGACAAGGCCACAGCCAAAGCTCTAAGTGAAACATGTGTAAATAACATGTCTGATCAAGAAGTCAAAGAAATGATCATAAGGATACTCACTGGATTGGAAGAAAAAGAGTGGAAGACATGAGTGAGACCCTTAACACAGAGATAAGGAATAACATAGGAGAGATAAAGGGCAAAATAAATGAAATGAGGAACATGCTTAATGGAATGAACAGAGAGATGAAAGAAGCACAGAAACAAATTAGTGACCTAGAAGATAGAGTAATACAAAGTAATCAAGCTGAACAAGAGAGAGAGAAAAGAATTATGTAAAATGAGAATAGGCTTAGGAAAATCAGTGACTCCATCAAACACAATAACATTTGTATTATAGCTGTCCTAGAAGAAGAGACAGAAAAGGGGGTAGAAAATTTATTTAAAGAAATAGCTGAAAAATTTCCTAATCTATGGAAGCAAACAGATATCCAGATCTAGGAGACACAGAGAACCCCAACAAAAATCAATAAAAACAGACCCACTCCAAGATATACTGTAATTAAATTTGCAAAATATAGTAATAAAGAAAATATCTTAAAAGCAGCAAGACAGAAGGAGTCAGTAATTTTCAAGGGGAAACCAAAATGGCTAGCAGGAGATTTTTCGACAAAAACTTCACAAGCCAGAAGGTTGTGTCAGGATATATTCAAAGTGGGATGCCTAGAATTCTGTAGCCGAGACTACACTATCCAACAAACCTATCATTCAGAAAAAGAGATGAAGAATTTCCTAGACAAAGAAAAACTAAAGGAATTTGTGATCACTAAACCAGCTCTTCAAGGAATATTAAAAGGGACTCTGAATGGAAATAAGAGACCAAAAGTGACAGCAAAGAGGCAAGAAACACAAAAGAAGTAAAAGGGAGTATTTCTGTAAAAAAAAAAAAAAAGCAAATCAGTGAAAGAACTCACAAAAGGGGATATAAAAGATAGTAACATATACCTAAAACATGAGGAGGAGAAGAGAGGAGAATGGGTTCAAACTTAAGAGACTATCACATAAGTTATAATGTTATGTACAGAAGAGGTTATATACAAAACTAATGGTAACATATCAAAAACCACTAATAAATATGCAGAGAACCAAGAGAAATAAATCACTAAAGATAATCAGGAAAATATGAAAGAGAAAAGGATCAGAGATAGTTTTCAGAAACAACCACAAAACAAGTAATAAAATGGCAATAAATACATCTCAATAATTACTTTGAATGCACAAATGGACTAAAACTCTAATCAAAAGAGAAAGCGTGTCAAAATGGATTAAAAAAAAAAAAGACTCATCTATATGCTGCCAACAAGAAACTCATTTCAGACTAAAGATACCTGAAGATTGAAAGTGAGAGAGGATAGAGAAACATCTATAAAGCAAATGAATGTTTAAAGACAACTAGAGTAGCAATATTTATATCAAAGTAGACTTTGAAACAAGTACTATACAAGAGACAAGGATACTATATAATAATTAAAGGGACAACTCAATAAGAAGATATAACAATTGTAAATATTTATGCACACAACATAGGAGTACCCAAATACATAAAACAAACATAAAGAACTAATCAATAATAATAATACAATCAGAGTAGGGGACTTTAATACCCCACTTACATCAATATATAATCCTAAGAGAAAATCAACAAGGAAACAATGGCTTTACATGACACATTGGTACAGATGGATCTAACATATATTTACAACATTACACCCTAAAGTAGCAGAATATACATTCTTTTCAAGTGCACATGGGGCAATCTCCAGAATAGGTCACATATTATCCCACAACAAATTCAAGAAGATCAAAATCATATAGTTCATCTTTTCTGTTCACAGGCTATGAAACTGGAAATAAACCAGAGGAAAATATCTGGAAAGACCATAAACACATGGAGGTTAAATAATAAGCTACTAAACAATGAATGTGTCAACCAAGAAATAGAATAAATTAAGTGATGCCTGGGTGGCTCAATTAGTTAAGTGCACAGCTGTTGGTTTCAGATTGGGTCATGATCTCATGGTTTGTGAGTTCAGGTATCACATCGGGTTCCACATTAGCAGAGAAGAGCCGGCTTGGGATTCTCTCCTCCCACCGCCCCTCCCCCACTTATGCACTCTTCCTCTAACGCTCCCTTTCTTGCTCTCTCTAGGTCTCTCAAAATAAGTAAATAAACTAAAACAAACAAACAAACAATCAAAAAGTATATGGAAACAAATGAAAATGAAAACAAAATGGTTCAAAACTTCTGGAAGGCAGCAAAAGTCATTCTGAAGGTGGTTTCTAGCAATACAGGCATACAGCAAGAAGCAAAGCAAATCTCAAACACCTAACCCTGCATCTAAAGGTGCTAGAAAAAGAATAAAAACTAAAACCAGCAGAAAGAAGGGAAAAATAAAGATTAAAGCAGAAATAAATGTAATAGGAACTAAGAAAATAAAAAACTGAAACAACCCACAACAGATCAACAAACCAGGAGCTAGTTCTTTGAAAAAATTTATAAAATTGATAAACCTCTTACCAGACTTAACAAGAAATAAACAGAAAGGACTCAAATAAATGAAATCACAAGTGAGAGAGGAGAAATCACAACCAACACCACAGAAATACAATCATAAGAGACTGTTATGAACAATTATATTCCAACAAATTGGACAACTTAGAAGGAATAGATAAATTCCTAGAAACATGTAACCTCCAAAACAATCAGGAAGAAATAGAAACTGAGTAGCCTGATAACCAGCAAAGAATTTAAGTCAGTAAGTAAAAAAAAACTCCCAACAAACCGAAGTCCAGTACCACATGCTTTACAGGCAAATTCTATCAAACATTTAAAGAAATATTAATACTGATTCTTCTTAAATTATTTCAAAAAAATAGAAAAGGAAGTAAAACTTCAATTTTATCAGACCAGCATTACCCTATAGCCAAACAAGAAAAAGACACTACAAAAAAGAGAGAGAAGGAAAGGGAGAGACCCAGAGAGAGAGGAGGAGAGGGCGAGAGGGTACAAGAGAGAAAGAGAGAGAGGAGGAGAGGGTGAGAGAGAGAGAGGGTGAGAGAGAGGGTGAGAGAGATGGGGGGAGAGAGGGGGAAAAGGAGAGGGTGAGAGGAGGGAGAGAGGGGGGAAGAGGAGAGGGTGAGAGGAGGGAGAGAGGGGGGAGAGAGAGAGAAGAGGAGGAGAGGGTGGGACATCAATAAATGTCAGTCAATAAGTGTTATAAATGTCCTCCATCCATCCATCCATCCATCCATCCCTCCATCCACCACTGTCAGCCATCCATCCAATCAATGTCAGCCATCCATCCATCAATCAATGTCAGCCATCCCATCTATCAATCAATGTCAGCCATCCCATCTATCAATCAAGCAAGATCATCAATAAATGTTATAAATAAAGGTCATAAATAAATGTTATAAATAAAGGTTATCAATAAATAAATGCATAAATGAATATATAAATAAATAAGTAAATAAACAAATAAAGGTCTTACTTGAGAAACTCACAGTTAACATCATCCTTAATGGGGAAAAACAGACCTTTTCCCTAAAGTGAGGAACAAAACAATGTTCACTGTCACCACTTTTAATTAGCATAGTACTGGAAGTCTTAGCCACCGTAATCAGACAAGAAAAAGAAATAAAGGGCATCCAAATCATTAAGGAAGAAACAAAACTGTCACTATTTGCAGATAACATAATTCTGTATATAGAAAACCTGACAGATACCGTGAAAAAACTTCTAGAACTGATAATGAATTCAGTGAAGTTGCAGGATACAAAGTTAATCTACAGAAATCTACTGCATTTCTTTACACCAATAATGAAGCAGCAGAAAGAGAAATTAAGACAATAGTCTCATATACAATTGGACCAAAAATTATAAAATACTTAGGAATAACTTTAATCAAAGAGGGGAAGGACCTGTACTCTGAAAACTATAAAACACTGTTGGAAGAAATTGTAGATGACACAAAGAAATGAAAAGACATCATGTTAATGAATTGGAAGAACTACTATTTTTAAAATGTGTATATATTTTATTTATTTATTTATTAAATGTTTTATTTATTTCTAGGAGAGAGAGAGAGAGAGACAGCATGAGCAGGGGAAGGTCAGAGAGAGAGGGAGTCACAGACTGAAACAGGCTCCAGGCTCTGAGCTGGCAGTCTGCATAGAGCCCGATGTGGGGCTCGAATCCATGAACTGCGAGATCATGACCTAAGTGAAAGTTGGACGCTTAACCAACTAAGCCACCCAGGCACCCCAAATGTCTATACATTTTAAAAGAAATCTACAAATTCAATGCAGTCCTTATCAAAATGCTGCCAGCATTTTTTCCCACAGAGCTAGAACAAAGAATCCTAAAATTTTTATGGAACCATAAAAGACCTCAAATAGCTAAAGGAGTGTTGAAAATGAAAAGCAATGCTGGAGGCTTCACAATTCTCGACTTCAAGCTGCATTACAAAGCTGTAGCAATCAAAACAGTATGGTACAAAAATAGACATACAGATCAATGGAAGAGAATAGAAAACCAGAATCAAACCCATGACCTTATGGCCAATTAATCTTTGACAAAGCAGGAAAGAATAGACATATTCTATGGGACATAGACAGTCTCTTCAACAAATGGTGTTGGGAAAAGTAGACAGCAACTTGTACAAAAGTGAAACTGGACCACTTACTTACACTATGTACAAAAATAAATTCAAAACAGATTAAAACCTAAATGTGAAACCTGAAACCGTAAAAATCCAAGAACCGAACACAGGCAGTAACTTCTTTGACACCAGCCATACTAATATTTTCCTACACAGGTTTCCTGAGGCAAGGGAAATAAAAACAAAAGTAAACTATTGGGACATTAGAATAAAAAACTTGCACAGTGAAGGAAACCATGAACAAAACTAAAAGGCAACCCATGGAATGAGAGAATGACCTCACACCAGTCAGAATGAGTAAACCCAGCAACACAAGAAACAACAGGTTTTCGCAAGGATCGGGAGAGAGGGGAACCCTTTTGTCCTGCTGGTAGAAATGCAAACGGGTGCAGCCACCTCGGAAAAGAATATGGATGTTCCTCAAACAATTAAAACTAGAATTGCTAAAAGATCCAGCAATTGCACTATAGTAAAACCTTAGTTTGCAAGTATAATTCATTCCAGAAACATGCTTGTAATCCAAAGCACTTGTGTATCAAATTTTCCCATCAGAAACAATGGAAACTTAGATGACTCACTCGACAACCAAAAATATTCATATAAAAATGATTACAATACTGTAATATTTAATAAAGAAAATACAAGTTACAAAGAAAAATAAACAAATTAAGCTGTATTTTGAAAACCTTCATGGCTGGTGTGAGGGAGACAAGAGAGAGAAGGGTTGTGTAGGACGATTTTCACTATCCCTAGTGGAATCACTGGTACAATACAGTATTAATACTCTTGTCATATACTATACTTAATGAAACTGGCAATAAGGCAGCAGAGGAAAGGGTCTATATCTGCAGGCAGCCTGACCTAGAACAAAGCAAAGCATTCATAAGCTCACTTTTGTATGGAAAAATTAAAGAGCTGTCCATATGTGCTTTGAAGAGACCAAAAACACACTAGAGCCAGTTGTGAGCACCTTCCAAAATCCTGAAAAAAAAAATCACTGTTTTCTGCCAAACATGGCTTGAGACTGAGTATCCAAGTGTGGGAGATGATCACCCACAATCCTGCAGTGAGAGAGAGAAGAACTATTGGCTAAGTTGTGATCATGTGACATTTGGCATCATGTATTGCTCTTATTACAAGACATCGTTTATTTATCAAGTTAAAATTTATTAGAAATGTTTGCTCATCTTGTGTAACACTTCCAGAACAAGTTACTCACAATCCAAGGTTCTACTATACTAGGTATTTATCCAAAAGATACAAAAATCTGATTCAAAGGGACACATGAACCCCAATGTTTATAGCAGCACTACCAACAATAACCAAACTATGAAAAGGGCGTAAATATCCATTAATTGGCAAATGGATGAAGAAGATGTGGTGTGTGTGTATATGTATGTATCTATGTATGTATATATATGGAGAGAGAGATGTATCTATGTCTATCGATCTATCTATCTATATATATAGAGACAGAATTAGTTGGCAGTCAAAAAGAATGAAATCTTGCCATTTGCAACAATATGGATGGAACTAGAGTGCATTATGCTAAGCAAAATAAGTCAGAAATTAAATATCACAATTTTACTCATATGTGGAATTTAAGAAACAAACCCAATGAGCTTAGGAGAAGGGAAGGAAAACTAAGATGAAAACGGAGGCAAACCATAAGAGAGAACAAACTGAGGGTTGCTGGAGGGGCTGGGTTGGGGGGTGGGGGACGGCCCAAGGAGGGCACTTGTTGGGACGAGCACTGGGTGTTATAGTAAGTGAAGAATCACTAAATTCTACTCCTGAAATCATCATTATACCATATGTTAACTAATTTGGATTTAAAAAACATTTAAAAAATAAATAAAAACTTAAAAAAAAATTAGTGGGCTTAACTCCAGGGGAGCCAGAGGGCAATAGGAAACAATTCTTGCCTTAAAGAGCCAGCATACTCAAGAGAGACAGCACAGAGCAGCAGACTGAAAAGCACCTGGGGTGTATGTGAAGGGATATATTGACTAATTTTGTAATGTGCACTGGAGGGGCAGGGATCTGCGGGAGATTTCTCCAGGAACAAAAGTGCTGGTGGGCAACGTTTCTTTGCCGTCCCCCAGACTAAATCCCGCCTGTTTTGGGGAGAGAATTCTTCACCTACTTTGCTAGCACCGTGGGTGCCACCCTCGTGTTTTCCTGCAGACCTGCCCACCTGGGCAGTCATCCTTTCAAAATGGCTCCTGTCCCACCACATCTGAAACGCAGCCCTAATCTGGACAAGTGCCATACGAAAGTGAGTCCTGTCCTGGATGAGAGGGAGGGTATGGGGGGGAGATAACCCCACACGCCAACGTGCCTGCAGCACCTGCCGCCAGGTTTCCCAGCAGGCTGCTCAGGGAGCAAGCTCTGAGTTTGGTGTGTGTCTGCAGCTGTGGTAGAGAGAGGTTAACTGCAAATAGTCAGGTTGATTCCCCACCCAGCACACCAATGAGCACATGGCAGCCACAGCTGGACTTTTCAGCAGCACAAGCAGCAAACCCTGCAATGTACCCAGAGCAGATAAGCCAAGTCACTGCAGCCAGCTGGGCTGAAGGCAATCGCATTTCAGCCACAACAAAAGGCACACACAGCCCACGCAGGAAGGCACCCTGGCACCCCTGGTTCTAATGACCAGGAGGGACTATACTATAGGGCACCACTATAGGACTTCTTTGACACAAGGCCACTACTTCTAAGACCGGGAGATGTAGCCGGCCTACCTAGTACATAGAAACAAACACAGAGAGTTAGACAAAATGAGACAGGAATAGGTCTGAAATTAAGGAATAAGACAAAAATCACAGTAAAACAGCTAAGTGAAATAAAAGTAGGCCATATGCCTGATTAAGGGATCAAAGTAATGGTTATAAAAATACTCACTGGACTTGAGAAAAGAGTGAGTAAACCCAGGGAGAATTAAAACAAATAGAAAATTTATTTTAAGGAAAAAAAAATAAGAATTCAATAATTGAAATGAATAACATACTAGAGCAAAACAACAGCAGATTAGAGGATGCAGAAGAACAGATCAAAGATCTGGAAGACTGTAAATGAGGAGTAACCAAGTTGAATGGCAAATAATAATAGTAGTAGTAGTAGTAGTAGTAATAGGTTAAGGGAAGGAACTCTATGACATCATCAAGCCTAACAGCATTTGCATTATAGTGATCCCAGAAGGCAGAGAAGAAAAAGAGGGGAGAAAATTTATTTGAAGAAATAGTTTACAATTTTCCTAATGTAGGGAAGGAAATCAACAGCCACATCCAAGAAGCATGGAGAACTCCAAACACCATGAATTCAAGGAGGTCCACTCTATGAGACACAATTAAAAATGGGGAAAAAAATTAATGTAAAGATATAATCTTAAAAGCAGCAAGAAAAACAGTTGCATACAAAAGAGACCCCATAAGCCTATCAGCTGTTTTCTCAAAAGAAACTTTGCAGGATAGAAGGGAGTGGCAGGGTACGTTCATAGTCCTTAAAGGAAAAAATCTACAACCAAGAACACTTTCTGGCAAGATTATCATTCAGAATTGGAGGGATAAGTGTCTCAGAGAAACAAAAGTTAAAAGAATTCATCACTACTACTCCAGCCTTATAAGAAATGTTAATGGGAATTCTCAAAATGGAAAAAAAGGTCATAAATCAAAAAAATTCTGAAAGGAAAAAATTCCATGAGTACAAGCAAGCAAATAGTCAAGGTAGTAGTTTAATCAATTATAGAGCCAGTATGGAGGTAGTAAAATTTAAGAGTTGTAAAATCAATTAATTCTACAAAAAGAAGTCAAGGGATACACAAAATAAGAATATGTAAAATATGACATCATATTCACAAAATCTGGAAGGCAGAGTAAAAATGTAATGCTTTTAGAATGTGTTTGAACTTAAGTGACCATCAACTTAATATAGACCACTACACACACAGAATGATATATCTGAATCCCATGGTAACCACAAATCTAAAACCTACGATATATATAAAAAAATTAAGACAAAGGAATCCGAGTATAATACTAAAGAAAGCTGTCAAACCACAAGGGAAGAGGCCAAGAGAAGAAGGGAACAGAGAACTACAAAACAACTGGAAAACAATGAATAAAATGGCAATAAGTACGTACTTCTCAATAATCACCTTAATAAATTGACTACATGATCCAATCAAAGGACATAGCATGACTGAATGGATAAAAACAAGACCCATCTATATGATGACTACAAAAGACTCACTTTACACCTAAAGACATACAGACTCAAAATGAAATGCTAGAAAAAGAATTCCATGCCAATGGTAGTAAAAAACAAAACAATAACAAAACCAAAAAAACAATAAACAAAACAAAACAAAAGGTAGGGTAGCCATACTTATAGCAGATAAAATAGGCTTTAAAACAAAAGAAGATTACAGAGTAGGAAGATCCTAAGCTCACCTCCTTCTGCAGATACACCTAATTAGCAGATACACCTAATTAACACCCATATCAGTGTAACTAACCCAGAAAATAACTCTAAAGACTGGCAGAACAGACTCTCCATATTGAAAATGGTAGGTAGGGCAGAGACATGTCTGGAAATCACACTGTCTGCAGGAGAGAGGGACACTCCAAGCACAAAGAAAGGAGAGGAACAGATCCCGCAACCCAGGCACAGACCTACCCTGGGAAGACAAATCCCCATAACATTTGGCTTTGAAAACCAGAGGGGATTAATTTGGTGAATTCTTATAATCGGTAGGGCTCAACCCCAGGAACTTAAAAAAATCAGTAGCTCTGCTCTCGGAGAGCAAGAGGGCTATAGAAAACCAAGTCTCTGCCCTTGAAAAGACAACATAATAAACAACTTCACTGATATACAGCATAAAGCAGCATTAAAAAATTCTTTTTAATATTATTTATTTTTGAGAAAGATAGAGAGTGCTAGCAGGGGAGGGGCAGAGAGAGAGAGAGAGAGAGAGAATCTGAAACAGGCTCCAGGCTCTGATCTGTCAGCACAGAGCCTGATGCAGGGCTCAAACTCGGGAATCGAAAGATCGTGACCTGAGCTGAAATCAGATGCTCAACTGACTGAGCCACCCAGGCACCCCTAAAGCAGCATTTTATAAAAATTTTATTTGAGAGGGATGGGGCGCCTGGGTGGCTTAGTCGGTTAAGCGTCCGACTTTCGCTTAGGTCATGATCTCGCGGTTCATGGGTTCGGGCCCCGCGTCGGGCTCTGTGCTGACTGCCAGCTCAGAGCCTGGAGCCTGTTTCAGTCTGTGACTCCCTCTCTCTGACTTCTTTAGAAATAAATTTTTAAAAAATTTTATTTGAGAGAGAGAGAGAGAGAGAGAGAGAGAGAGAGAGAGAGAGAGAATGAATGAGAATCTTAAGCAGTCTCCGTGTTCAGTGTGGAGCCTGACACAGGACTTGATCCCATGACCTCAGGATCATGACCAGAGCCAAAATCAAGAGTTGGATGCCTTACCATCTGAGCCACCAAAGTGGCCCTAGAAGCAGCATTTTGAAAAACATCTGGGGTATACACAAAGATTTATTTGCTAATTTCAAAATGGGAGCTGGAGGGCAGAGAAATTTAGGGGACTTCTTCAAGAACAAAATTGTTGGCAGGCACAATTTCCTTCATCCATACCCTAGCACAGATACACAGACATCTGAAGAAACCAGAGCAAACACTCCCACCTACCTTGCTAACAGTGCATCCACAGCTGTGCTCTCCTGTAGACCAGCAGCCTTTAACCTGCTATCTACAGTTTTCCAAAGTGGCTCCATGTCACTTCCCACAGCATAGTAGAGGATTTTAACACCCACTGACATCAATGAATAGGTTGTCCAAACAGAAAATCAACAACAAACAAGAGTACCTTTGAAGGACACATTGGATCAAATGTATCCAACAGATATATTCATAACATTCCATCCTAGAACAGCAGCATATACATGCTTTTCAGGTATACATGGAACATTCTCCAGAACAGATCATGTTAGGACACAAAACAAGTCTCAAAAATTAAAAAAGATTGAAGTCATAACATGCATCTTTTTTGAACACAACACTATGAAATGAGAAATCAACCAGAAGAAAACACCTGGACAGAACACAAATATGTGGAGATTAAATAACATGCTACTAAATAAATGTGTAAACCTGTTAAGGAATCTGGTCTGGATCACCTGGAAGAAGAACCAAGCAGCACTTGGAGATCTTGGGAGGAGATTTATTTTACACTGATGGGCTCAGAGGAGATCCTTCTCCAGAGGTCCAAGACCAGAGCATTAGCAGAGGGAACAATTTATAGCCTGTTACTTCCGCATTCCTCATTAATCAGGGACAGGTGTTTCCTATCAGTCCTGTCGGCCATCTCACAACAGATCTTCCCTATCAAACCAAGAAATCAAAAGGAAATTTAAAAAAAAATACATGGAGACAAATGAAAATGAAAACACAATGTCGAAACCCAATGGTCCAAAATCTTTGAGATACAGCAAACATGGTTCTAAGAGGGAAGTTTATAGCAAGACAGGTCTACCCCAAGAAGCAAGAAAGATCTCAAATAAAAAATCTAATCTTAAACCTAAAAGAGCTAGGAAAAAAGAACAAACAAAACCCCAAACCAGTAGAAGGGAGGAAATAATAAAGACTAAAGCAGAATTTAACAAAATGGAAACTAAAACACAGTAGAACAAATCAATAAAATCAGGAGCTGGTTCTTTAAAAAGATCAACAGAATTGGGGCACCTGGGTGGTGCAGTCATTTAAACATCCAACTTTAGCTCAGGTCATTACCTGATTGATTATCAGCAATGGAATCGAGTCAGCAGAGAACTAACAAAAAAAAGGTCAGGACCAGATGGCCTCACAGGTGAATTCTATCAAATATTTAAAGAAGAGTTAATACCTATTCTTCTCACACCATTCCAAAAAAATTGAACAGGAAGGAAAGCTTCCAAATTCATTTTATATACTGCTCGCATTACCTTGATACCAAAACCAGATAAAGATACTACAAAATAGAAACTACAGGCCAATATCTGTGATGAATGTAGGTAAATGAATATCCTCAATAACATATCAGCAAACTGAATCCAACAATACATTGATCAATTGGGATTTATTCCTGAAATACAGAATAGTTCAATATAGGGGCGCCTGGGTGGCTTAGTCGGTTAAGCGTCCAACT